>ML401985.1:0-58067 GCA_005239525.1 Nicotiana knightiana | reverse complement strand
ATCATCTATTTGAACCTTGTCACCTCTAGTAAGCACTGGAAATGTATGAAATATGAAACAGTTAAAGTGTGGGGTGGTAGGTTGGTTTGTGAGGGGAATAATGGAAATAAGGAGAAAGGTGCACGTTTGAAAAAAAAAAATAATAAGAGTCATTTGAAAAAAAAGAAGAAAAGAAGAAAAGAAGAAGAAAAAAAAAGAAAAATNGGGGGAAACCATAACCTTAGACCTTTATTATTATTGTTTACATTATATTGTTAGTTAATTGTTACTTTATTATTTTTTTAGTAGAATTAGTTAAACAACACAAATTGATATTTAAAAGTCTTGAGAAACTTGATTAAACACCAGTTTAGTATTTAATAAACTCAAATGATACGTTCAATTCTTCGTGGGATCGACTCTGGGCTTAATACCCCAGATTTATATTTGCAACGCCCGTTTAGTCTTTATAGAAGACATAGTTGAGCGTGATCACCCTTCTTTACGGACAGGACAAAAGGTATCAATATTGATTCTTATATAGTGGAGGAAGGTCCTACAAGGAATTTTGTTATGCAAGCATTGTCAAAGAAAGAATTTGATTTTATTAGGGCAGTGGAGCTCCCAAATTCAGTTAAAATCAAGCTTCTTTAAAGAGTCAGTCGAATGTTTTTTTCTTCAAGAAGTTTGTAACAGGATTTAGTGGTGAATGAACCACTACTACTCATATTTCAAGTTGTATAGTCCTTACCTTTGAGGTAGGTAGGAATAGGAGTGGCCTTAATTTTATCAATAAGGACATTAGGGAGATAAAAAGAGATTTTGGATGAGTCCCATGAATCACCATTTATAAGGTCATGTAAAGAAAGATTATAATCCAAATGGTGTAGGGATCCCTCAATACTATTTATAAGACTAGGAATACTGTGAATCTACCTAGACATCCAAATGTTAATATTGAAGCTCTTACTAGGGTGCCATAAAGTCCTATGCATGTAGATTTTCCAACCTTTCATTAAGGCTGTCCAAATAAAAGAAGAGGTAGATGAATTTTTTTGTGAGCATATTTACTGGAAATTAATCGAGCCCAGGGATTATTAAAAAAATTGATAAGCCTCCAAGTTAGATTAGTGAGCATTACCAGATTTTTTTATTTTCTGAATGAATCCCTAGTCCTCCTTTTGATTTTTCCTGAGTGACTGTTTTCCAATTTACTAAATGAAGTTTTTTCCTAGTATTTGCGGTACCCCATATAAAATCCCTTTGGATTTTATCTATTTGACTCAAAGTTTTTGAAGAGAGCATGGTATATTGCATTAAATGGGAAGGTATAGAGTTAAGAGTGGAATTTTCCAAGGTAGATCTACAAGCTATATTGGGGAAATTGGATTTTCAATACGAAAGTTTGTTACGCATTTTATAAATTACGAATTGAAAATCCTTAGGCTTTGGTTTAAGAGTTAAGATGGGAAATCCAAGGTATTTACCAAAGTCAAAACTTAATTTTATATTTAAAAGATTGGCAAAGTAGGAAGTAATTCTTTGAGGGCATTTTTTTGAGAATACTAGCCTGGATTTTGAGTAGTTTATATATAGACCAGATTCTACCATAAAGCGACTAAGACAACTTTTAATGAAATTACCCATTTTTTGCTTGGATTTTTCAATAAAAGTTAAATCATCTGCAAAAAAAAAAGGTGGGAGAAACTAGAACCTCTAGCACTAATTTTAACGGGGTCCCATAACAAGGTGTCAACTTGATTTTCTATTAACTTTGACATAAGTTCCATACACAATATAAAAATATAAGGAGACATTAGGTCACCTTGGCGAATTCCTCAACTAGGGCTAAAGAATTTTGTCTTGGTTCCATTGACAAGAATTTCAATTTGGCTCGTACTAATGCACTGCATTATGAGTTTACAAATTTTTGGAGGGAAGTTGAAGAAGATGAGGGATCTTTGGATAAAATCCCATTCCATTTTGTCAAAGGCTTTTTCGAGGTCAATTTTCAATAACATGTCATATTTTGAACTATTTGAAGTACGCATATTGTTAATGAGTTCTTGGATAAGAATAGCATTGTCACTAGCTCTCCTATTTTTAATAAAGTTGGTTTGAATAGGACTAACAAGGATAGGGAGAAATTGTTTTAACCTGTTGGAATGATTTTGGTAATTATTTTATAGGCAGTGTTACAAAGACCAATAGGTCTAATTTTTTTTAGATGATTAGCATTATTAATTTTAGGGATGAGGCAAAGGTAGGTGTTATTTGTATCCATGGAAAAAGTTTGAGATTAAAATACTTTATAACAGAACTTAATAATTGAATCCCCAACTATATTCCAATACTTTTGGTAGGAAAAAAAAAGGTGGATTACATCCGGACTAGGTGCCTTGAAAGGTTTAAATGAGAACACTGCTTAGTGATCTCTTCCAAGGCTAGAGGTATATCCATGCTATCTAAATTTATAGAAGGATGACCAGGGGCTTGATTCCTAAACAAAGCTTTCTTACTAATCACCTTAGAAGTTGTATAAGAATTATCAAAGAAATTAAAGGTATGATCAAGAATTGATTTAGCATCAGTGATCCAGTCTCCTTCTATAATATGAAAAAATCTAGTATTAGCGTCCCCTTCGATACACCAAGATATTCGAGATCGAAGTTTTCAAAACTCTTCTTCCATTTTAAGAATAGCATTATAATCCTGTTGGAGGTTTAATTCAAGGTTCATTAAGGACAAACTAGTATGATAGTTAGAAGAGTTTTGAATACCATGCAAAGGAGCCAGAATACTTTTTTTCTTTTTAAAAATATCTCCAAAATATAATTTTTTCATGGAATGACTTTTTCTTTTAAAACCTCATGAGCTTTGCTAAGATCATCAGTTTGCCAACTAGCACTAACTATATTAATGAAATACGAGTGTTTACACCACATTGTTTCCAGTCTAAAAGGCTTTCCATTATGGCAAGAGTTTTTAGGGGACAAATGAAGTAACAAAGAGTTATGATCTGAGTGAGTCTTTAAAAGGTGAATAACCAAAACCTTAGGAAAGATGTTAATCCATTTATCATTAACAAAAATCCTATCAAGCCTCTCCATGATTAACTTATTGGATTTCCTACGATGATTGGACCAAGTATACTTGCATCATTTAAAACCTAGGTCTAAGAGGTTACACTTATTAATGCTATTAATCCTATCAAGCCTCTCCATAATTAACTTATTGGATTTCCTATGATGATTGGACCAAGTATACTTACATCCTTTAAAACCTAGGTCTAAGAGGTTGCACTTATTAATGTTATTCCATAAACGGGAGCTACGTCTACGATTAATAGAATTACCACCAAGCTTATCATTAGCACTAAAGGTATCATTAAAATCTCTCCTTAAAAGCCAAGGACCTTTATAGGTATCATGAATATTTTATATATTATTTCAAAGGGAATGCCTATTAGAAACAATTATACTAGCAAATATTGAGGAGAAGAGCCAAAAAAATTTAAACGGACGTACCACAATGTTGGCATGAATTTCTTGATTCCTTCAAACAAAGTTGTTCACATTGACTAAATCAGGGTTTCAAAGAATTACCATTCCTCCAGATTGTCCATTTGCCGGGACTTCAATCATTTGAGAGAAAGAGAAGTCACTTGGAAGGGAAATGTGATTTTCCATTCTAATTTCTAAAAGGGTCACCATATACGGATTATGAGTGTCCAGTATTTCCCTAAAGTCCTTCTAAAGGCATCATTTTATCCCCCTTATATTTCAGATGATAAAATTTGTTGGGCGATATATCATATTAACTTGATCGAGGTTGGGATTGTTACCATTCTCCCTCTTTCTCTAAGATGGGAAGACTAGGTTCCTCCTTATTGACGGAACCAATATCATTGCATGACTCCCCACTGTTGGGTATTGTGGAGGCCTGACATCCATCGAGCACTTATAGAGTGCTGGGGGCAACTGAGTATATATCTCTTCTATCTCATTTCCATGAATAGATAAATTTTTATCTTATTTAGACTTGAAAACTCTAGGACTTGTTCGGACTTCAGCAAGTTTATTTCCTCTTCTTCCTCCATTTGATGATCTTCTTGTTCTGGAGCATTGAGAGGGGGTGGTCTTGGGGAACATTATGTGGTACATGGGGGAGGGGGGGGGGAATTTAGGGGATCTTGTGTTGGAACATTATTTGCATGGGGTGGAGCTTGCATGTGAGCATTCGCCTGGGTTGGTGCACTGTTGATTGGGGCGGTCCAAGGCATAAATATAGGGTTCATGTTGGAGATCTCCCCAAGGGAAGAAGAATGGGAGCTCCACTTGCATGTTTTAGGTTTGTATTGGGTTGAAGTGGGGTAGTAAGCTCCGTTGGCTCCTTATTGACTGAGATAGATTTGAGTTCATTAATGGAGCAAGTGGATGTAGAATGTTGTTCATCCACACATAGTTGAGATAGTTTCTCATGGTCATGTGCATTCCCTCTGAGACTAGTTGAGCTAAGAAGTGAGAGTTTTGAAGAATAATTATTGTTACTTGTCCATCCAATATCATGTTGAATGATATTGCATGGCCTATCAGACCTTGTTCTATCCAAAAAGGGGGTTGATAATCTTGAGGCGATGGAGGTTGGCTAAAGAATATTTGGTTTCCCCTTTGTGAATTCTGAGGGAGTGGAGGATTTGACATAGTGAGAGCACGTTGGTATCTTAGGATTTGAATCAATTGATATCTCATTCTTTGAGAGATTGGAATTATTGGCATTGTTAGGGTGGGGTTGGAGATTTATATTAAAGCAGTCTAAGGGTTTTCCTGTAGATGGTAGAAGATAAATCGAGAAAGTAGGGTGTTGATCAATAATTACATCTATTTGCATGTCTTTAAGATTGCTTGAGGAAGTGGTATTAATAGGATATTATCCAGATTTTGTTTCCAGCACATGTTCGGCCTTATTGGTCATTTGTGGGGTAGGGTATTTCTGTTGGGACAGATGTTGATCATGTTGAAGATGAGTATTATCATCCATGCAAGTAATAGTTTGATTAATAGGAGTGATTAGTAAGCCAGTATCATTTTGAGGGGCTTTAGAATTAGCATTAGACGTGACAATAAGACTACTTAGGGACTTATTAGTATTAAATAGGAGATGATAACTTTGCATGTGATTTAATTGACCTAAATTTTTGGCTGCCAAGTGGTCATCCGATTTGTGATCAGTGGCCACATCAAGAGCCATGAAATGTAGCTCATTATCCCCTAATTTTGTATTATCAATTCTAGTTAAATTAGGCGGAGTTACTAAGGCTTTAAACTTGTTGCCAGTGGCAATGTAGGTGTTATGGATTGGACTTTTATCAAAGATTTTGGAAAAAGGAACATTATTGGTAACTTTACTCGTGGAACCTTTTTCTACCGAGTTTTCATTTAATAAGAGGGATGGGGAGTTACCTGATAGGGAGTTGATTTGGTCGTGTAACTTACCAGATGGATGGTTCATCACCTTCGTCTTGTGATTGGCTTTCTTATTTTTGGAGAAGCTCACTGTTTGCCAGATCTTTTCCTTGGGCAGCTACAAAACATCTTCTTTTTTTGTCTTGGAATTCATTAGGAGCCTTAGATTGCTTGGTAGCTGGTTCCAAAAGGGTAGGAGTAGAAGGATCATTTAAAACTATATATTGACATTTGGACATGGCATGACCTAATCTTCCACACTTCTTACATAGGAAATTATCTCCCTCATAAAAAATATCCTGCTTATGATGACCAATGAAGACAAATTGGGTGATTGGAACCTCCGATGATATTTCAATACACAGTCTCGCATATCTTCCTCTAAGAGTTGAGGATGCACATGCATCAATTTTTAAAAGTCTACCAATTTTGTTACCAATTTTTTTTAGTATTAATCCATCATAAAGCTCAGTTGGTAATTGGGGTAGACGTATCCAAACAGATGTTTGAGACACTCTTGCTTTCGAAGCAATAAAATTTGGAACCCATTTTTGAACTGACAGAAAGTATCCAAAAATGAACCAAGGTCCATTGTGTAGAGCTCTTAGCATACTATCTTCATTATTGAATTTTGTGATATAATAATCAGACCCTAATTCAATCAGTGGGTAATTTTCTTTTATCTTCCACAATTCTTGAATCTTCTTTTTAAGGAGATAATGCTGAATTCTTCTCCCTTGAAACTTGATTATAGTTGAAAACCTCCACGGATGATAGATTCGTTGGAAATCCTCTTGAAATAGCTGAACTTGTCGTTTATTTCTAGAATGGACCAAGTGATCATTTTGCTCACCATTTTAAAGTTCAGATGATCTTTGGACATTTGTGTCAATAATCATATTGATTGAACCCTCATGTTCCCCGTCTACTAGTTTCTGTTTGAAGCTGGAGATAAATAGAGTAGTTTCTATACTAGATTGCTTTGTAGCAATATCTGGAGTTCCAGGAGGAATTAGATGACCTTGATTAAGTTGTTGTATAACTTTGTCACCCAAGGGAGAGAGATAAAATTCTAGAGGAATTTTTGTAAGAATGTGAACACATTAGTATTGAGATGGTCAGCTTTTAATAAAGCCTTTGGTCTTCTTCGGAGAATGGTGCAAGTAAGCTCGAGCATTTTATTTCTTCCGCATTCAAAATTGCAACAGTACATAGTGCATTGAATATATAGCAATTATAATTGAGAAAACTGTTACTCAAAATGATTTACTTCATCTGTCAAAGAAAACCAACAGATATACAATTAAGATTATTAATTAATTATCTCATCCGCTAAAGAAACCCATCAAACACTCAATTAAATTCTTATCTAACATCTGCATATATAAATTGCCTTTGAAATTGAATTGAAATTTTCTGTTTCCATAAAATATTGTAAATTTTGGTTAAGCTTATATGTTCGCCTCCTGCAACACACAAATCTACCATATAAGTATCAACGATAACAATAACAATCCAGTAAAATCTCATAAGTGGAATCTGCGGAGAGTAGAGTATACGTAAACCTTACTTAAATATCAATGCAAGTAATTTTTTTTTTCTTTACTTTCTATGAAATTAAAATTCATGACACAATATATTCTTTTTTATGCAAATTATGGCAAGAAAAACTAGAATACTTCTTACTATTATTTAGTTCTATGAATTAATGCTATCATTTTTTACTTTTTTGTGGTAACCATATATCTGTAACAAATGATATATCAAGCATTTGGCAGTTTATTGTCATATTTGGTATAATAAGTGTAAACTTAGTTCGGTTATCCAGAAATGCGGAAACCACCAAAGATAATTTTGTTATCAAACTGATTTAGATATTCAGGTCATCTGCTCTTTTTTTTTTCATGTATAATGCTTCAAGTATTTCCTATAATTTTGTTGTAACTATAAATTTATAAGTTTTTAATTAAATTCTCAAGAAAATAATATCTATAGGCATATGTACAGAGAGTGGATGTGTTATATCTATCATTTAGCATAAATATATATATATATATATATATATATTATAAAAGTAGGCAATAGAAAAGTGAGGTGGCACCTCTCTTACGCCAATTAACATTATTTGTTTTCTCCTTTTTTTTTGGGTTTTTCATCATTTTTTTTATTTATTTCATATTAAAAATTCTATCTTCATAACTCATACCTCTTTATCATCATAATCTATATTTTTAATAATCTCAATAACTCTCATGCCTTTCATATTCATAACCTCTAAATATTTAATGTGTAAGTTTATGACTATTTATCATATGTTCCTCCATATGTACCTATATAAGGGACTTCTATGTTTTGAACCAATATGATTGATACTAACATACTAACTTTATATTTTGCTTATAATGGTTTGAGTTATCTCTATGTCAAAGGTTGTAGTGAAAAAGAAAAATTATACTAAGAAATGATATAATTTCTATTCTTTATTTTTTGTTCAAGGTAAATGCACGAAGATATTCCAATATTCCATATATGTGTGAATCTTAAGAAAATGTTTAAGAGAAAGTGTCAAATAATGAGGTGAAGATCGAAGTAAAGCGTATTTCACAGTTCTCATTAATTGTCTTTGATTTTGTCATCTTTAGGTTTATGTTGTATAAGTTGAAGGAGTGAATTTTTTTCAAATAATACATAGAGATTTTAATATCTGTTTTTTGTTGTATATATTTATACTCTACAATTGCAATAACTTTGAGTCGTGATTTTATCCGATGTTAAAGTGAGATTCTAATATATTTTTTCCCTGTTATATATAGATTTATCATTTTTATAACTATATCTTTTTATATGTTCTTAATTCTTTTCCCTCTATTTCTTTTCTTTAATGAACTTTTTTTAATTAGGCATTGAAATATGACATTGACAATTCGTTGATAACTTTAAGTTATATAATGTAATCTAATTAATTAAGAAATCACATGTAATAATAGGTTATTCGATAAAAAATTTAACACTGTGAATGGGAATGGGGCAGGTTTTCAGTAGTTTAAAACGAGTTATTAACTTTATGAAATAAAATATTTTTTATTTTTGGGTTATACTATTGATGATTGAAAACTTAATGAAGTTCATAATCAACTTGCAAACAATATTCATTATTCTAATGTTAGGATTTACACATAATTATTTTTGATTCTTATCTTATTAAGTGTGTTATTGAGAAAAAAATCTATTAAATAAATTAATCGTTCATGTGAATGCTTGGTGAATTTTATTCTTTAAAGTGTGACATTATCTTTAATTTAATATTGCAGTTACTCAATTAAATGTATCACATAAAATCATGCTTTAACTACCAGAATAATACAATAAATTAACGGAACAAAAGTTTTAATATGCAAAGTAAGAGGAAAAGGTCTTCCTAATGATCTTTTGTCAACAAGTATATATTTTTTCTCATAAAAATTTCCAGATTCTCAATATACAACTAACAATAATTTAATTTAAGTTATTTGTGTAATTGGTAGCTTTAAGAATCTATGCAATTTTTATTTTTATTTTAGTTTTTATTTTTCTTGGTCTTGGACTTTCCTAATTAGATAAAACTTAAGTAATATTTATTGATAATATACAATTAACTATACATCACATAGATTATTTGCTACAAATAAACTAAATTTATGAATTAAACCAAATATATTTTATTTATTGGCGATTTTCTTTCTCATAAAAAGAGGGATAATATTTACATTTGTTATTAACTCGATAAATTCTTTTTAAAATTCTATTGATATTTCTTAAACCCAGCGCAAAGCGCGGGTAAGTTTACTAGTTAAATAATAAACATGTAGCACATTTGAAAATCAAATGCAAATATTATTTGTAGGAAAAAATTATCTGACTATTAATCGATCTATATAACTAAATTTAAACAAAAAATATAAATACATAAAGCTTAATTTCGTAGAACATAAACCCTTGATGCAAGTTTGGTGCTTAAGAGTCAATAAATTTTGGTTACATTGTATGACTAAAGTTTAAGGTACATAATGGTTCATTTTAGTGGGCATTTTGGGTAACAAGGGTCTTCAAGTAAAATCAATGTATAACATAGCATGGAATTAAGTCATATATATCATGGCAGCCAAATATAAAGGATAAGCTTAAGTTTCTTATTGTTTTCTAACTCTGTACTATTAGTATTGGCGGACCCAGAATTTTGTGCAATCGGGTTCAATCTTAGAAATATATAATTTTAGTTTAAAATAGTATTTGTCAAGTGGGTTCAAATAAATATTTATACAAAATTTACACAGCTTTAATCATAATTTATACATTGCACAATATTATTTTTTGATAAAGCGGATTCAGTTGAACCCGCTGGCTATCACTTGGGTCCACCACTAACTACTAGAGGTATCTTACGTTTTCTTTAGCACTTTCATTGCCATAAATAAGGTAATTTATGTGCTCTATGGTGTTTACTTTTCTTTGGAATGCTACTCTGAAATTTTTATGCTTGTAACTCTACTTTATCTTATTTAATTTCTTGAATTATTTCCTTTCACATTAATCTTAAACCAAAACCAACTGACTAACTGAACTTTGCCAATCGGATAGCCTTATAACAAGCAAAATCTCCCTAAACTAACGTTTTGGAATGTTTTAATAATATCAGAAACATTTTAATATTAACAATTCATCACATTTTGAGCTTGTACGTTTCTCCTTCAAATCTAATTTTAACCTTCACACACATATTTTAAATTACCTAAATAACTATTTCATTAAACTAAATATCTTATTTAATAAAAAAATAAAAAACTAGAGTATGCGAAGGAAAGTCACCGCTTCAGCCTTCAGACGCAATAGCCAAAACGCTTCACATAAGAAATAATTCGTATCTTATAAAATCAAAATAATTACATTTTGATTATTTATTTTTGTAGGTTAAGACAATATCCAATCATCTTGATCAAAACAAGTCATCATGTGATACTCCACATGACAATTCAAAGAAACTTGAACATTATCCTTTTATATGTAATTATTTACTCAATATTTTATTTCTATTAACAAAATTATTTACTACAAGAAAGACCAAAAATACGTGCAACCAGAAACTAGTTAATAGAACAATTCCATAAGCTCTTTCAGTGTCACTTGCCTTTATATAACCTTAATTTTATTTGGCAAATGTGCATTTTGGTATATTAATTATCATGTCAGCAAACGAGATAGAAACGTATCCATACAACTATCATCTTATTCCGAAACTAATTCCAACAATATTAAGATTGAAATGAAATTCTAATTACACCTTTTACAAACCGATAAGATCTCTCAGATTGACCAGCTAGTTTAGTGGGTTGGTTTATTTCCTACTGAAAATAAATCAATTATTACCGCATGCTTTGTGCAATCGGCAGTTATAGTGTATAATCTTTTATTTTACTGATGGGCTAAATTGGAAATAAAAAAAGTATTTGAATAGAAATATGGTTTCCGAAATCATCCCTATATTTTATTTTTTTATTATCTCAGCGCTATAAAAAGAGAGAGTCTAAAATTCATAAGTAGGATTTTGGAACGTCAAGAATCGCAATATTGAGTAATCTAATCGTTATTCAAGAAGTCAAGTACACTTTCATATGTAGTTTATTTTCTTGATAATATTAACATGATATTTCTTGGGTTATATGATGATGTCATCTAATAAGTAGTACTATATTCTAACAATAAGATTTATTAAAACTAAAATATAGGAGCATTTATTTTTTCATTCAATTAGGAGGAGACAAAAGGTATGTTCAACTACCGGTCTGTTATATGGTCTTTTGCACGTGTTCTTTAGATTCCCACCTAACTTTCCTAGGTTCCAACCAAACTTGCCCCAATTTTGAGGACTACAAAAAATTTGCATATTCAACTCGACTATATACAAATAATCCTGTTTTGCTTAGTAAGATTTTCACTAATCATTGTGCTTTACTAATTTAAATTAATTGTCAAATTGTTACGTAATCATGGAAATGGAGGAACGACAAACAATTTCTTCTCTTTTTTGGTTTGTGAATTGAAAGCGAAAAGGAAAATGCAGGAGGAAAAAAGTCCTTAGGAGTGAATTTGCTTCACTAATGAAACCTAACCTAATGAAATTTCTTTCCAAGACTTACTTCACATTTAAAAGAAGAAATGTTTACCTCATAAGATATTCAGAATAACAATAACAAACTTAATGCATTTTCAAAAATAGGGTTTAGGGAGGATAATGTGTACGCCGACCTTATCCCTTCCTTTTATAGATAGAGAGGTTCTTTCGCAAGACCTTCGGCTCAAGGAACAGTGAAGATAAAACAACAAGTAGCAAACAATGGTAATAACAATATATTAAGTTAACGGTGCGAATAACACTGCATCTAATTGTAAAGAACTATGAATAAGATAATATAAAAATAATCCTAGTACTACTAGTAAGCCTACGAGGAACTCACTACTATCTGTCAACCTACAAAACTAATTCACGACCTCCACACTTTTCTATCGTGGGTAATATCTTCGGTAAGCTGGAGTAATGACATGTCCTGCCTAACTACCTCTCCCCAATACTTAGGCCTGCCCCTTCCCTTTATCAAACCCGCAATGGACAACCTATCACAATTGAGCATCTATGTCTCTCCTTTTCACATGCTCGAACCGTCTCAACCTCGACTCCTACAACTTATCCTTCACTGATGTCACTCCTACCTTACCCCTAATAAATTCAATCCTGATCCTGTCCTTCCTGGTATGACCATACATCCATCTCAATATCCTTATTTCAGCTACTTTCATCTTCTGGACATGGGACTTCTTAACGGGCCAGCACTCAACCCAATACGACATAGTTGGTCTAACCACCACTCGGTAAAACATGCCTTTAAGTCCATGTGGCACACTCTTATCACATAAAATCCCCGCGGCGAGCCTCCATGTCATACACCCTACTCCAATACGACAGGTAACATCCTCGTCAATCTTCCAGTTGCTTTGAATAATAGATCCAAGATCCTTGAAACTATCCCTTATCCTTGAAACTATCTCTTTAGGGGACGCCTTCAGTACGAATCTTCACTTCCTCTCCTTATTCATGCATCCCATCACTGAACTTGCACTCCAAGTACTCAGTTTTTGACCTACTCAACTTAAAATCCCTAGACTCCAATGTTTGTCTCCAAACTTCCAATATAGCGTTAACTCTGTCACGCGTCTCATCGATCAGGACTATGTCATCAACGAATAACATACACCATGACACCTCCCCTTGCATGTGTCGCGTTAGCACCTATAACGTGAAGGCAAACAGAAAAGGGCTAAGAGTCGATCCCTTATGCAACCCCATCTCCACTAGGAAATGATCCGATTCTCCTCCCACAATCCTCACCCGAGTCTTCGCTCCCTCGTATATGTCCTTAATCACTCTAATGTATGCCAGTGGGACACCGCTAGCCTCGATACATCTCCATAGGACATCTCTCGGGACTTTATCATAGGCCTTCTCCAGGTCTATGAATACCATATGCAAGTTCTTCTTCCTTTCCCTATACTGCTCCACCAATCTCCTCACAAGGTGAATGGCTTCTGTAGTAGACCTTCCCGGCATAAATTCGAACTAGTTCTCGAAAGTAGTAACACTACATCTCACCCTCCTCTCTACCACACTCTCCCAAATTTTTATAGTATGACTCAGTAATTTGATACCCCTATAGTTGTTGCAGTCCTGAATATCACCTTTATTCTTATACAGTGGGATCATCAAACTCCACCGCCAATCTTCAAGAATCTTCTTCACCCTGAAGATGACATTAAATAACCAGAAAACCATTCCAAGCCTGCCCGAACCACTTCCTTCCAAATTTCTACTGGGATCTAGTCAGGCCCAGTTGCCTTTCCCCTGCTCATCTTCTGCATTGAGCCCTCAACCTCCTTGCTCCTAATACGCCTGCAAAGCTCAAAATCCCTCCGACTCCCTGAGTTTTCCAACTCACCTAGCACGATCTTCCTATGCCCTTATTTGTTCAAGAGTCTATGAAAGTACTCGTGCCATCTACGCCTAATACTCGCCTCTTCCTCCAGAACCTTACCATCATCGTCTTTGATGCACCGCACTTGATCCATATCCCGAACCTTCATCTCCCTAATCTTGGCTAAGCTGTACAGCTTTTTGTTGTCTCATTTTCTAAGATCCTCAAGATCGATGTATAATCTTTGAAAGAATAATTTTAGAAAATAATGGAATTTCCATATTAATCGAGTATTTCTTCTTTTTAATATTTGGAAAATATTTTTTGGCGATTCGATTTTTTTAATATTATTTATTTTATTAGGACTAATGTCTATTTCTGGAGTTACTTTCTTTTTCTCTTTTGTAATTCTTTCTATTTGATTTTTGATTGTACTTGTTCTATCGGTCAAATCCTTCATTTTGCTTTCTATTAGTGAAGAATTCGGCTCAGACCTCAAAAACAGAAAGAGAGAAAAAAAAGTGTCTTCGTGGAAACTATGTTATACCGTTCGTGCCCCTCACCAGAGAGCCACTGAACTCGCTTTCAAGAAGAGTCTTTCCTGCTTCCAATTCATAGACTTAAAAAAGGGGATTTGTCACATCGTTGAGTGATATTTAAAAAGTCACTTCGTTTCTTTTTTTCCAAGTCACTTCTTTTTTTGTCCAAGTTGCTTTTCTTTTTGTCTAACTCACTTCCTTTTTTCTGTGTGAGTTTCGAAATATCCCCATTCATAGGTCTCAGAAGCCCTTTTGAAAGAAGCTATGCAGGAACAAATGGACCGTTTTATACTTCAAGAACAAGCATAAAGAAATATTGATCACTTTTGTCTTAATCTTAATAAAAAAAAAAAGGAATCAAGCGCCTTGGATTCAAATATTCAAACATTCTTTCTTGCTATCGAAATCTAAAAAAAAATATATATGGAAATAAATTGCGTCCAACAGGATTTGAATGTAATGTTCGAAAGCGTTTTTCCTTGATCAAGTAATTAAGAGATCTCCTTATTAAACCCTTATTCAATATTTTATTTTTCATACAAACTAGAGGTGTGAATCGAAGGTGCGGTCCAGCTGTAGGAAAGACCAATCACAGAGACAAATTCAAAGAGATTCCCGCCTCAGGGCTGGGGTTCCCCGCGGGGCTATTACACGTATTCCCCCAAGGGTAGCTACAAGCATAACCGGTTAGGTCACCTATTTTGAGTTATGGACACACAAGGCCAAAACATGTGTGTCGGGAGTGCGACCCATCAACCTACTAGCAATGGGGGAGAAAGCATAGCATGTCGCAATAAAAGCTTGATTCAAGGCGTCAACAAAATACTGCCATCTGTTCCAAAAACAAAAGCCCTTAGTGCCCCAGGACGGGAGTAGGGGACGGCCCTACGCGCAGGTAACAGAAGCACCGACTCTATTCGTTTCAGTCTTAGAGGATTGAGCTTTTTGAGAGCACCGCACTGCGATTGAATGGCGGATTTCAATGATGAAGAGAAAAGTCTAGTTCTATTTTCATTTGAAAGGGGAATGGATGTCTTCCGCAAGGAATGACTTCATAGCTCCTGCAAAAGTAATAACAATCAAAGCCGTAGGTGGGTATTCAAATAAAGGGGAGCACCCTTCTATATCTATTTCCACTTTTTTTAAAGATCATGACAGGGAAAAATATCGAAGATCAGAAAGATGTATTCCATCATCAACACCAGAGGCACCATCCGAGGTAACATCAACATCAGAGGCACCTTCAACATCCAATAATGCTTCACCCCCCATTCCTAAGATTTCTAGCCCTGTCTTGGTAAAGCCATTTTTAAGGGAGTCGGCTTCCGTTATCGATAAGGAAATATTGCAAAGTAAAAATATTCATTTTTGGGCGCATCAAAAAGAAAGGGGGTCATCTAGAGTAGGGATCGAAGAGATTATGGCAGATCATGTTCACCAAGAAATGACCCGAAATTGGATCTTGATCTATTTGATATTGTTCTATTTAATCGTAATTAAAGATGTTTTCTTGTCTCTCGTTTCTTTTCTGGAAAAAAAAAGAACCTAATAGATCGAACTTGAACTCCGGGTGACTGGATCACCCCGGCAGGGTCAGCCAATATTCAGTTGTTGTTCCGTAAGCCTTATTCACTCCTAGAGGATACGAGGAATGAATCTCAGTAGGGGCCCATCAACCCCATCTTTGAAAAGAGAAGAAAGATATGCAGCTTGCTTGTGGATTTTAAAGGGTTCTAAAGGTTTGATTGCGTCCACCAACCAGTAGAGAGACCAGGTCCTCTACTGGTTTCCACTGAATAATGTGATAAAAATGAGTACAGAGACAAGAGATTTTTACGTGGAAAAATCCCTCTTAAGGGGACAAAAATCACGACCTACTCTTGTAGGTTTTCAACTCCACTAACTTGTAATCTACACTATTACAAGCCACTTTGTAATGCACTCTTACAAAGACTTTCACACACTAACTTATAGTTCTTACTACAAGATACTTTGTAACTCTTCTAGCTACAAAGACTTTGACTTATGACTACCCCTAGTCATACAAGATCATGAATGAAGTATGGTTTTAGAGTTCCTATTACAAAGCTTCTTAGAAAGAAAGATAGAATGCAATAAAAAACAAAACACAAGATTACAACTCAACTAATGGACACCTAAGACACACAGTGAAACTGGTCCTCTTTTAGTGGAGTTGTCTTCTTGTTCTTGACACACTTGAGCTTTCAATTTGTAGGCAGATCTTCAATGCTTGAAGAATAATAGTAAATGCTCAAGTGAATATGTTGTTCTTCTTTCTTCAAGATATTATACATCATTACATATTCCAAGAAGGATGTCAAAGATCTTGAAGGTACACGGCTCAACTACTAGGAAGTGACTGTTACACTGTAGCGTGAACAGTAGCAGGCAGTCACCTTTTCTGTCACAACTTTTTATAGCTGTCAAATTGGCCTATACTTTATTCTGCGAATCTGCTAAGGGATCAGGTCCCTTAGCTGGTCCATCCTCATCCGGTACTGAATGATCCGAAATTCCTGGAGTTGGAGCTAATTGCTTGTGCTGCTTACACATCAGGTCCTTTTTCTGGTTCGGCACGTAAAACTTTGTTAGATCATCAAAACGGAATATAGCCCATCAATTTCCCCCTTTTAATGATGACAAACTTTTAAATTTGGAAAGCAGTTATTTGAGAAAAATTGTAAACTGACACCAGTAGATACATAACAGTGATCGATCGGGTCCCTCGCAAAGTTCCCCCTGTCGATGAGCTTCCCCTTGACTTCCCCCTATCTATGAGCTTCCCTTGAACTTCCCCCTTTTGGCATCATAAAAAGGCATACCCAGGAAGAAGACACAAGGAAGTCCGATATAGTTAACTCATGCCCCTTATGTGCACACAACATGATAAAAACAGAGTAGTAAAGCAGAAACACAATAGCGAGAACATAAAAAACTGATTATATTAATAGATAGTTGAAAACAAAAGGAAGTCTTTGCTCTAGGAGCAAAGAACTTCATTTGGATTTTTCCAGGTGGGAGCAACTAGGTGAAATCCGCATTCCCAAACACAAAAATAAAAGCATAAAAACTAACAACCACAACACATCACAGAAGAGCTGGGGAGGACAGATCCTAAGAGGCACTAGGGGAGGAGGTCTTGGATGAGGAAGCATAGATGGTTCGAAGAACCAGGTCCATGCGGGCATTTGCAGAAGTTTGTTCCGTGAGAAGTTTGTCTTTGAGGTTCTCCACTTGTTGCTTAAGCTCTGCATTTTACTTGGTTAAGCGATCCACTTCTTCCTTTAAGTCACTACTCGCATCAGGATCCTCTGCAACTAGACTGGACACTTCGAGGATGGCATTGTGAGCCTTCAACCTTTTGATCGTATCATGGGCAGCATTCAGAGCATTGATCATCTGAGAGATTGTCGAAGAGCTGCCCCCAACTTTCTCAATGCACTCGCACTCTTCAAGAGTGGCCTTGGAGAAGCTTTGCTTGCGAGTCCCAACCCGAGGATTGCTGAGTGGAACCTTGAAATGCTTAAAGACGCGAGTGAGCAAGAAGCCATAGGGGAGACCATGATTCCCATCCTTAACCGAGAAAATCTTATCCATATGACTTATCATCAGAGCAGACAAGTTGACAGGCTTGAAGTCGTCAATGGATTCCATCAAAATCAAATCTGCTCGGGAAGAAATAAAGCGTCACTCAGCTTGGGGAAAAAGGACTTTGTTCACCAGCTCAAAGAGGAGTTGGTAAACAGGCAACATAGCCTTCTTGTGAACCCGTTCCCCTTGCTGGACAGTCCCTGGTTTAACTATTGCTCTCCAAAAATCACCGCTACACGCAAACTTGTTGGGATCCACGGAGGATAGCCCTTCTGATGGAACATCCAGAATTGCCCCAGAGCAGCATCATCAATGACTATGTCGACACCCCTTACTAGCACACACACATGACCATCTTCTGGTGTAAAGAGGGTAGCATAGAATTCTTTCACAGCATCTTCATAAACCTTAGGAGTACTCACAATGAACAGGTGTTCCTACTTTTGGAACTCAACCATGGTCACGAGTTGACTCATGCCAGGCATCTCTAGAATCTCAGGATCAAATGTACGACCCCACAACATGCTTTGGTTTTGAACATTCTCCTTCCACTTCCCACTACTACAAGGAATGGGCATCTTAGTACTAGTTTCCACTACACTTTCTTCCTCACGCTTTATTTTCCCTGACACCTTCACATATTTTCCTTTTGAACTAGCAGATATAGATTTCCTCTCACTTGTCTCCCCGACCACCTTCTGTTTGTTCTTCACATCACTTGTCACATACTCCTTCTTATTACGTTGGCTAGACACAGACTTCTTCCGTTCTACTAAGGAACTAGGTTCCTCAATAGTGTCATCCTCTACTGCCACCACAGGGATGTCCTTGTCCCCCAGTGTTTGACCACCCTTCACCAGCCTTTTCTTCTTCTTTTTGTTGCTCTTCTTACTCTTTTCCAGAGCCAGACTGACAACCTCTCTCTTCTATAGCCTGATTGAGGGACGCTTAATAGGTGGAGCAGTAGTGCTAGTGATGTGAAGAAGTTTGAAGCGAGCACTCAACACCATGTCATCATCATCATCCTCATGATGCATGGGTCCCTCACACGGAGAAATGGACTCAAGTGGAGGTGTGTAGAAGATCTGGTCTTGAGGAGACTGAGATGGTGGAGAAACAGGTCCCTCACTAGGTTTGGAAGGTGTGACCTCATGGGAAGGATATACAAAAGGGACCATTGTTCCTTCCTCCTCTAAGATGGGCTATGATTATTCCTGTGTTGCAGGAGGAAAGTGGGTGCCTTCAGAGGGGTCGTTTTCATATGCGATGCCCAAGATATTTTCGGCTACCTCCTTTTCAGAAGACTCCATGGGCGTCGAGGATAAATTGATGTACTGATCAGGGTCGTCTACTGAAAATTTAGCGACGTGAGAGACTTCAGTGGTGGTGAAGGGCTCAGATTGTGATATAAGGGAAAGAGGAGATACATTGGTGTTTTCAATAGTGAGGGTTTTGTGTGGGGAATCAGCTAGAGGAGGTACATTGGTGGTTTCAGTAGTGAGGGTTTTTTGTGGGGAACCCGCTGGGGGAGAGAAGGAAGGAGATGCTTCTGGTTCAGAGGGAGGAGCTAATGGAGTGGAGGCTGAGATGGCTTCCTCCATAAGAGGTGTTTCCCGATCTTCCATTGGAGTGGTGTTGAGATCACTGGTGAGGGAAGGGGAGAGTTCATTTAAGGAGGCCATTGATGCAGGTGAGTGAGAAACTGAAGGGTTGTTCGTAGGAGTGGGTGTGTAGAGATAGGTTGGAGGAGAGGGAGTTTATAATAGTTAGAGTAATGGGAGGTGAAGTAACTGGTTCAACTAGCGGTAGAATTTTTGGGAAGAGGGAAGTAAGCATAGGGATTTGAAAGGGTCGAGTGATGGATGTGATGGATGTGCTTTTTGAAATAGCGACGGTGTGGAAGCAGTAATAAATGCAAATACTTTTTGAAAAAGGGATAGGATACACATAGCTACTAACCTGGGAAGCATGGACCAGGTCCCGTACTTGATGTTGTTGTTGGTTTTTTTTGTTTTTTTGTTTTTAAAAGTGCTTAGTCTCTTTGTGTTCTACACTGCCATTTCTTTAACTTCTGTAAGCATCATGTGTGTCTACCTGCAACGGTATTGATGTGAGTTAGACTTTACCAGAAAACACCTCAGGAATATGTACCTGAGTAAGACAATCTTAGCCAATACGGAGAACCGGTCCCTAGAGTGGTCTTAGCATGCCCAGAGCCATTCGATTCTTCTCAAACTGTTCCCTGCTCAGTGCCTTGGTGAATATATCTGCAATCTGATCTTCAGTGCAACAAAACCTCATACTTATGTATCTCTTCTCAACATTGTCTCTAAGAAAGTGATGTCTCACATCAATGTGCTTGGTTCTCTTGTGTTGCACCGGGTTCCTTGCCATATTGAGTGCACTGGTATTGTCACATAGCAGTGGAATACTGTCGATAAACACCCCAAAGTCCTCCAATTGTTGTTTGATCCACAGCAATTGAGCACAGCAAGATGCAGCTGCAACATATTCAGCTTCTACTGTGGACAAGGCCACTGAGTTCTGCTTCCTTGTGCCCCAAGAGATTAGGCACGATCCAAGAAAATGAGCCATCCCTGAAGTGCTCTTTTTTTCCACAAGGTAACCTGCATAATCTACGTCAGCATAACCAATAAGATTGAAGTTGTCACCTGAGGGGTAGTATAGCACCAAGTCATGTGTGCCTTTGAGATAGCGTAGAATCCTTTTTGCAGATTTCAGATGCGACTCTTTGGGATTGGATTGGAACCTTGCAAACAATCCCACACTGAATACAATGTCTGACCTGTTTGCTGTGAGGTAGAGAAGAGAGCCAATAATGCCCCTATACATGGTTTGATTCACAGGAGAGCCAGAATCATCCATGTCAAGTTTGGTAGCCAGTGCAATGGGTGTGTCGATCACTTTGGAGTCTTCCATATCAAACCTCTTGAGCAGTTCCTTGATATATTTCTGCTGACTGATGCATGTTCCCTTAGAGGATTTCTTCACTTGAAGACCCAGGAAGAAGTTCAGTTCCCCCATCATGCTCATCTCGAACTCACTTCCCATGAGCATTGCAAATTCCTTACATAGTGATTCTGTTGTAGCCCCAAAGATAATGTCATCAACATACACCTGGACTATAAGAAGGTTCCTTCCTCGTTTCTTTAGAAATAAGGTGTTGTCAATCTTGCCTCGAGAGAATCCATTGTCTAGTAAGAACTTGGACAACCTTTCATACCAAGCTCTGGGAGCTTGCTTCAAGCCGTACAAGGCTTTGTCCAGCTTGAAGACATGCTCTGGATGAACATGACTTTCAAAACCAGGAGGTTGCTTGACATACACTTCCTCCTTGAGGAATCCATTTAAGAATCCAATTTTCACATCCATTTGAAACAATGTGAATTCCATATGAGATGCAAAGTCAATGAGAATTCGAATGGTTTCCATGCGATCCACATGAGCGAAAGTCTCATCGTAATCAATCCCTTCTTCTTGGTTGTATCCTTGAACCACAAGCCTGGCTTTATTTCTGGTAGTTTTTCCATTCTCATCAAGTTTGTTCCTGAATACCCACCTAGTTCCTATGATGGTTCTGTCTGAAGATCGAGGTACCAGATGACATACCTTGTTTCTCTCGAACTGATGAAGCTCTTCCTGCATAGCAATGATCCAATATGCATCCTTTAGGGCTTCCTTGATATTTTTGGGTTCTATTTGGGACAGAAAGGCTAAGAAGGCTAGGGAGTTTCTAGTTTTCTATCTAGTTTGGATTCCAGAATCAAGAGGGGTGATTATGTTATCAAGAGGATGAGAGCTTTTATGGTTCCAGTTTGGAACTTGTAGCTGACTAGTGGAAGTGCTTGGTATGTTGGTTGGGCTTCTTTATGACTCCTGTTCTGCAACCTGAGGAGTGCTTTCCACTGCGTCCCCAACTCTTTCCTCAGCTTCTATATGGGAGATAGAAGTACCAGGTTCCTCATGAGGTCCTGAGGAAAAGGTTGAGCTCTTTCCTCAGCTTCTATATGGGAGATAGAAGTACCAGGTTCCTCATGAGGTCCTGAGGAAAAGGTTGAGTTGCCTTCCACTGTCTCCTTTATTTGGCTCATCATATCAACCTTTCCATTTGATACATCGGAGATTTCCCCTGGAACCAAAAGTGGTTCATTGTCATGATCATCATCATTGTTGTCCTTTTTTGAGAGGGGAGTTTCATTGAAGAGTACATGAACACTCTCCTCCACACACTGAGTTCTTTTGTTATACACTTTGTACGCCTTGCTTTGAGAGGAATAGCCCAGAAAAATTCCTTCATCACTTTTGGCATCGAACTTTCCCAGCTGATCCTTCCCATTATTTAAAACATAACATTTGCAGCCAAAGGCCCTTAGATGAGTCACTTTGGGCTTTCGTTCCACAACACCATTTTGCTGGGGAGTTCTTGGAGCTGAAATATTGTATATGATTCCATTTTCATTACAGAATTCATCAAATCTTCCATGTTCATCTTCACTTGAATTTTCTTGACAAAGGCCACAAATACCTCAAATGTTTCATCGTTTGAACGAAGGAACAATGTCCAAGTGAATCTAGAGTAGTCATCCACAATCACAAAGATGTATTTCTTTCCACCCCTACTTGGAATTCTCATTGGTCCACATAGATCCATGTGGATGAGTTCAAGAGGTCTGGATGTGCTAACATCTTTCTTTGGCTTAAAATATGATTTCACATGTTTCCCTCTTGCGCATGCATCACATACCTTGTGATCCTTGAACTTTGAATTAGGAAGACCACGAACCAGATCCTTCTTTATCAGTTTGTTCAATAGAGAGAAGCTGGCATGTCCCAGTCTTCTTTGCCATAGCTCAGCATCATCTTCAACTGCCTTTAGGCAGTTCACCTCACCTGCTTCCAGAGATTTGAATCAGCAACATAGATGTTCTTGTATCTCTTAGTTGTCAACACTACTTCCCCAGTTACTAGACTCGTAACTGTGCACACTTTGGACTAGAACTCCACTTTATTTTCTTTGTCACAGATTTGAGAGACACTCAATAGGCTATACTTCAGGCCATCCATATAGTATACATTTTCTATTGAGTGCTCCAGAGATCTTCAAACTCTTCCAACACCAAGGATGTATCTCTTCTTTCCATTTCCAAAGGATACATCCCCTCCCTGCAAAGCTTTCAATGAGAGGAAGTCCATGGTATTTCCAGTCATATGCTTTGAGCATCCATTGTCCATGATCTATTGTATCCCAGTTCCCCTCACAGATCCCTGCACAAATAAATCAATGGTTAGATTTAGGAACCTAAGCAAGTTTAGGTCCCTTTTAGTTAGGAAAGGGATGAATAAGAACTCTTCTAGTCCATGCCGGCAAGAGTTGATTTTTCTTGTTGGGGCCAGGTCCTTTCTTAGTGTTTATTCCTTCAGCAAACATCTTATTTTTCTAGACTGATTGGTCCTTGGCTGGACAACTTTCCTTGAAGTGCCCGTTGTTCCCACAGTGGGTACAAAGCCAATTGTCAGGGACTGTAACATACTTGCTGTGAGGGTTGTAGGGAGTTTTCTCCTTTTGAAACCCGATTCCCTACTTATTCCCAGAGTTGTTGAAGTACAAAGCAATGACAGCGTCTGTGGACCAAGTCCAATTCAAGGATTTCTTAAGATCAGATGTTACTTTGCTCACTTCTACTTGCAACTCCTTGTTTTTGTCAACCTCACTGCACAGACTATTTTTGACCTCATTCAGTTCCTTTTCAAGCTTGACGTATTTTTCACTAGCTATTTCCTTCCCTTTATCTACACTTGATGAACCAGGTTCTAATCTTAGTCCCTGAATAGTTTCTTCTAAGTCTGTGATTACTACTAGAAGATCATATCTTTATTGCTCAACAGTATCTACTCTCAAGTTCAAACACATCTTTTCATTGCTTAGATTCTCTACTGTTTCTTTCAAATCTGCCACTACTACAATTAAATCATCTCTCTCATTTTCTGACTCTCTATTTTTCTTCTCTATCTCTTCCATTTTCTCTTTAAGACCTTTTATGGTATCCTTAAAATCCACAACTACTACCATTAGGTCGTCTCTTTCGTTCTCAACATAGTTGATTTTTCACCTTAGAGTCTCATTTTCTTTTTCAAGGTTTCCTACGATTTCTTTTAGGTCAACCACACACACGACTAGGTCATCTCTGGTCTGTTCAGCTTCTCCTAGCTCTAGGGTCAGTGAATCTTTTTCTTCCATCAAAGTATAATAGGTATCAATGAGAACATTCTACAACGACTTTAGTTTTTTAGGAGAGTAGGACTTAGATTTCTCTGAACATCCCTGAAATTTACCTCATCGGTGTCATCTTCTTTGTTGGATTGAGCCATGAGAGCAACCAACGAGTCATACTCCTTACCCTTGCCTTCAACAGCCATCATAGAGCTATTCTCTGCTTCAGGTTCCTCTTCTGATTCACTAGATGAATCTCCCCAGGCAGCAAGAGCTTGTCTCACAACATTGTTAGCTGCACTTTTTCTATTGGATCTCTTTTCAGGAACCTGGTTTCTCTTTTCAACCTTGTCCGTGTTGTATTTGTAGCTGTCCTGTTTCAAGAGTGGGCAGTCCTTGATGAAGTGTCCAGGTTTGCCACATTTATGGCATAGATCATGATTTCTGGGCTTGCTTGAGCTCCCTCTTCTAGGTATCCCACCATTCCTTCGCACCATTTTTTGGAATCTCTTGGTGAGATAGGCCATGTCGTGATCTTCTTCACTTGACTCAATTTTTTCTGCCGGAAGAACCAGGTTCTTTTCCTTTTTAGGCTCTCTTCTTTCAATGTCCTTCTTTTCTTCATCTCATATGTCCTCAGATTACCTATCAACTCATCCATAGTTAAGGTCTACAGATCTTTTGCTTCCGTGATAGCGTTCACCTTACTTTCCCAAGAACTCGGCAGAACACATTAGATTTTTCGCACGAGTTTGTTTCTGGGAATACTTCACCTAGAGAATGAAGTTCATTGATGATAGAGGTGAACCTGGTATGCATGTCCTGTATGGACTCATCTTCCCTCATCTTGAACAGTTCATACTCTGTAGTGAACATGTCTATCTTGGACTGTTTTACTTGTGTTGTTCCTTCGTGTGCAATCTGCAGGGCATCCCAGATCTCCTTAGATGACTGACAGGCAGAGATCCTGTTATATTCGTCAGGCCCAATACCACAATCAAGAATTTTCTTTGCGCGAAAGTTCTTTTCCACAGCTTTTCCATCTGCCTCATCGTACTCCTTTCTGGTTTTTGGCATTAGAGGACCTGCTTCTCCAAGCCTTTTTAATGGCACATGATGGCCATCACAAATAATATCCCAAAGCTCAGAGTCTTCAGCCATGATAAAATCGGGCATTCTTGTTTTCCACCAACCATAGTATTGTCCGTTGAATCTTGGGGTCTGTAGGTTGATTGTCCTTCCTCAAAATTTGGTGGAGCAGCCATTTGAGATCCTTTCTAGGTGTTAACCTTGTAGAAAGAACCTGCTCTGATACCAATTAAGGGTTTGATTGCATCTACCAACCAGTAGAGAGACCAGGTCCTCTACTGGTTTCCACAGAATAATGTGATAAAAATGAGTAAAGAGACAAGGGATTTTTACGTGGAAAATCCCTCTTAAGGGGACAAAAACCACGACCTACTCTTGTAGGTTTTCAACTCCACTAACTTGTAATCCACACTATTACAAGCCACTTTGTAAGGCACACTTACAAGACTTTCACACACTAACTTATAGTTCTTTCTACAAGCTACTTTGTAACTCTTCTAGCTACAAAGACTTTGGCTTATGACTAACCCTAGTCACACAAGATCATGAATGAAGTATGGTTTTAGAATTCCTATTACAAAGCTTCTTAGAAAGCAAGATAGAATGCAATAAAAAACAAAACACAAGATTACAACTCAACTAATGGACACCTAAGACACACAGTGAAACTGGTCCTCTTTTAGTGGAGTTGTCTTCTTGTTCTTGACACACTCGAGCTTTCAATTTCTGGGCAGATCTTCAATGCTTGAAGAATAATAGTAAATGCTCAAGTGAATATGTTGTTCTTCTTTCTTCAAGATATTATACATCATTACATATTCCAAGAAGGATGTCAAAGATCTTGAAGGTACACGGCTCAACCACTAGGAAGTGACTGTTGCACTATTGCTACACTGTAGCGTGAACAGTAGCAGGCAGTCACCTTTTCTGTCACAGCTTTTTACAGCTGTCAAATTGGCCTGTACTTTATGCTGCGAATCTGCTAAGTGATCAGGTCCCTTAGCTGGTCCATCCTCATTCGGTACTGAATGATCCGGAATTCCTGGAGTTGGAGTTAACTGCTTGTGCTGCTTACACATCAGGTCCTTTTTCTGGTTCGGCACGTAAAAGTTTGTTAGATCATCAAAATGGAATATAGCCCATCAGGATCTTTCCTTCCTTCTCTACCTACTTCCCAATACCCTCTGCCCCTTGGAAAAGATCCCAAGGACAATCTCTCAAATAAACATGTTGATGTTGTTGACCCATTTTTCTTTTCTTTGTTGATTTCTCTCAATGAGATTTTCCATGTTGCACCAAGTTACTTACGGATGTATGAATGCGGTCCGGGAACAATTTGGGGTGAACGCCCTCCTTGCATGCATTTGTTGATTCACTTCCCTCGATAACGAGAATTTAGAGTATATTGTATGGCCGCACAGTATTTTATGATTTTTCGGAGGAATTTATAGCATCCATTTGCTAATGTGTAATGTGCTACCTGGTGACAAATCACCAACTCGGGAGTCCTTGAAAGCCTTGATCTACGGAACTGACATATAGTTGTGCCCAATACATGCATCATCAGAAGTGGCACAAAAAATATTCCCTGCCTTACCCGTCATTGAAACACAAGCTGAAGACGTATATGCCTATATTCCCACCAATGTGATCCCCATTACTGATGGGCAAATCTGTTTGGAAACAGATCTCTTTTATCGCGGATTAGACCTGCGATTAACGCCGGCTTATCTGTCAGTCGCATCGGGTCCGCTCAGTTCAAAACTATGAAACAAGTCATAGTCTGATAGGCCTTTTAAAGAACTGATTAATAGGATGAGAACAAAGATAGAGTCCCGTTCTACATGTCAATACCGGAAATAATGAAATTTATAGTAAGAGGAAAATCCGTCGACTTTAAAAATCGTGAGGGTTCAAGTCCCTATATCCCCAAAAAGACTATTTCACTCCCCAACTATTTATCCGACCCATTTTCCTTAGCGGTTCCAAATTCCTTATCTTTCTCATTCACTCTATTCTTTTAGAAACGTATTCATTTCTAATCAATAATACAATTAAGAAGTCAAATACCCTTGTTCCAATTATTCCTTTGATTGGATCATTAGCTAAAACAAACTTTTGTACCGTATTAGGGCATCCCATTAGTAAACCGATTTGGTCTGATTTATTAGATTCTGATATTATTGACCGATTTAGGCGTATATACAGAAATCTTTTTCATTATTATAGCGGATCTTCCAAAAAAAAAATGCTCCCTAATGTACTGGACGATCAGCGGATTTCTACCAACAAAGAAAAAAGACACTTCCCTTTTTCATAGATATTATGGAGGAACCGCTGCCCTCACTCAATTCTAATCTCGAAATCTTTACCCGATCCGGAAATGCTTCATGCCATGGTTTAAGCTTTAGGCTCCATAGATGGAACTCTATTTAGGTATTAGGGAGGGGAGGACACCACTCAGCACCGCTTCGTGGAGTGGGGTTCAATGCCTAACAAAAATGACCAAAAGAAAACAAATGGATGTATGGCTGAGGGGAGGAGAGAAAGAACGCATGCATGGAGATTGTATCTGTCGGAGGTTCGAGAATCTATGAAAGGACATCTAAGGCTAAGGTTATGAAGTAAAGAAAGTCCATTACTAAGAGAAGTGGTGATCTCGTCTTGCTTGCTGGGGGAGAGGAAGCTTCCGGACCATCTTTTCCAGCCAGATAGCAAGCGATCACTCAGCGATGAACACTAACTGAAAGTGACCGGTTACTTAGTACTTAGGTCGTGAGTTCCGCTCTTAGTAGCCTTTATTCCCATCCCGCGTAAGAACATAGGTTTTTCCCTCAGTTTCTGCTCTCCTTTCTTTAACTAAAGACCTACCTTTCACTTTAAGTAGGACACAAAGCCAGCGTTGCTTTCGTGGGATCAACTGCTCGTTTTCGATATAGAACTGGATAATCAAAAACAGCGTCTCTTTTTTTTTTTTTTGGAATGGAGCGAGATGATATGCTGAAACGAGTGCTAGCTTGAAAACCGCCACAGAACGAAGCAATGCTGTCGGTTGAGGCCTCACCGGGCTTTCATAAATTAGTCTCTCAACAATCAGTATTTCTTATGAATAGTAGGGCACTGGGGGAGAATTTATCGACTAAAATTGCTCAAAAGCTGCAGTCTTAGCCGTCTTGACTGCCAATTTTGCCTTTTTCCTGACCTTCTTTTAACTCTCCCTGCACGTCCTCTGCTCTTCCTCCTCATCCGTGCTCCTTACTAGCTTCAGATATGCCACTTTCTAAGCTTTCACTTTTCCTTGGACCTTCTCGTTCCACCATCAGTCCTCTTTGTGGCCTCCCTAACCCTTCGATACCCTTAACACCTCTCTAGTAGCTTCCCTAATGCAGTTCGCTGTCGTGATCCACATACTACTCGCATCCCCACTACTACTCCAGGGCCCCATGGACAACAACTTCTCCCCCAACTCCTGCGCCTTTGCCTTAGTCAAGGCTCCCCACTTAATCTTCGGCTTACCATATACCACTCTCTTCTTCCTTACTATCTTGACCTCCAAGTCCATTACCGGGAGGTTATGTTGCGTCAACAGACACTCACTAGGGTTAACATTGCAATTTGTGCAAATGCCCCAATCACCCCTCCTAAGGAGAAGGTAATCAATCTGAGTCCAGACAACGTTACTCCAGAAGGTGACCAAGCGCTCCTCCCTCTTTTGGAAACACGAATTAGCTAACACCAGGTCAAAAGCATTATCAAAGTCCAACAATGAGGTACCACCCTCATTCCTAATTTCGAAATCGAACCCGCCATGCACCTCGTCATAACCCCTAGCAGTCACTCCAATATGGCCATAAATATCACTCCGTATGACGAGTTTCTCGGAGTGAGGAATAGCACGCACAACCTCATCAAAATTATCCCAGAAGAGCCTTTTGACTTCCTCGCCCAAGCCTATCTGAGGCGCGTAAGCGCTAATCACGTTAAAAGTGACCCCATCAACCACCAGCTTAATAGTCATTAGCCTATCATTTACCCTCCTAACATCCACCACCATCCCCTTAGATCCTTATCAACTAAAATACCTATATCTTTCTTGTCTGCTCCTCCTCCTGAATACCATATTAAACGCGTTAATATCCCGAGCCCTCGTACCCTTCCATCTAGTCTCCTGAACACATGCTTTATTAATCTCCCTCTTATGTAGAATATTCCCTAACTCTATAGACTTACCCGTCAGTGACCCTATGTTCCACGACCCCACTCTTAGTCTATTAGATCCTTTTATCCCCTTGCCCCTCTCCCCCTGGCCTATCCAAGGACATGATCCTACTCTATCATCATTTCGACTAGCCACCCCTCCAACAAAGAAGAACTATTACTTAAGAATAAAACTACTGCAAATGCAAACAAGTGGAAAAGCTTCAATGTAGACTAAATTTTTTTTCTTAATCACACAAGATATACGGTGATTCAGCTAATGGCAGAGAAAGGTAAAGAAGAGGGGAAACGTTAGAGAAGAGGGGAGGAAGGAGATGGGAATAGAGGAAAGAAGAGGGGAGGAAGGAGAAGAAAAATAGGGGGAAACTTTAGAGAAGTGGGGATGGGACTTACTAGATTCGGGTGGAGGCCGTCGGAGTTACCCAGCGTTAGGTTAGAGAGACAGAGAGACGTTAGGTTATTTGGAGTTTGCAAAAGATAAAAGATTATAGCCAAAACAGTTCATAAAAGATTGAGCAATTATAAAAAAACTAACATGTGATATTGTCCGCTTTGGACCAACCCCGTATGGTTTTTCCTAAAATGTGTCTCACCGTTAAGAGATCATTACACTTTATATGTGTAGGTTTTTAATATTTTAAGCTATCAATGTGGTACTTTATTAGTACATCCGACAATTAAGTTCCACATAATTCACCATCACGATCCACGAATCAGCCCCTCAAACCAGTTCCACGTGCCCCCATAATCACGATCAATGGGTCAATTTTCGCCATTCACACTCACATTATTTATGGCAATCGGAACCCGCAAGTAAATTGAGTCCCACACAATCACTGTGTCATTGTCATAGGTTATAATAAAGCAGCTAAATTCACATACAAACAGAAACACTCATCAGAAAGTCAAAAGTGCAACAGCTAACATTAGACAGTTAGTTGGCCTCATGGACAGTTGGACACACACTAGACTGGACACTATTCTTAGATGTTAAAACTGTAGCATTCTATCTTTTCTAACTCTCTTCAGTCCCTCCAAACTCAATTACAATTTGAGTTACAGAAAATCAGTGAAAAACATAAGAAAATATTCTTTTTCTGTACACTGCTAATTATAATCTTTAGATTTCTCTTACCTATTTCTCAATAATCAGTCCCACTAAACTTCTAATCTGTATTCTGTATATAGTTCGAAAAAATGGGACAAGTTTTCACACTTTACTGAAAAATTGATACCGGTGCTTTTCATTTCAGGGTTAGTTCGTATTTCCATTTCACAGATGTGTCGCCCTTCGGATTTTAACTTTTATTTGCTTAACTTTGTTAAAGCATTGACGTTTTGAAGATACTTGAAATTGTTTGAATTTTGAAATGCAGGTTCTGTTAAATGCTTTGTTATGAAAGTAAATGGGATTCAATGGGTGCCGACATGAATTCATAGGTTTTTCTCCATCAATTATTACTTGGTAAAGGATTCTTCTTCAGTTCTTTGGGGTCATATCCTTTTACTAGTTTTTTTGTTTTTTATATTCGCAGCGGCCCCGACGAGCCGGATTTGCATCACGTAAGGCTTACTAATGAGGAAAACACTCTCTACCAAAAACAATTTCATTCCTAGGGTTCGAGTGCAAGACCTCTAGTTATGACAAATTTTGCTAGTTAAAAGGACTGAACTTGATTATTGAGTCTCTTTAATGAAAAAAAAAAAGCTATTGATTCACTTGTGGACTAGATTTATTAGGGTAGTGGGTAGTCGAGCGTTCGTCTTTTTCATACCAGTAGTATTAGAACGTCGTCTTGTATTTTCTTAGTCTTAGATTCCTAGTACTACTTGTTGTTTCTTTTTCTTATTATTTTGTTATTGTAATTGCTTCTTTTCATGGCTTCTACAACTGTATTCCTTTTTCGTTATTGTTGTGCTTATTCTTTTCTTGAGCCGAGTGTCCAGTAGAAACAACCTCTCTACCTCCACAAGGATAGGGGTAGGGTCATCCTCCCCATACCTCACTATGTGGGATTACACGCTGTAAGTGGCCTTAACATCTATTGAATGACAAGACATGGAGCCAATTTCTGCATTCTTTATGAAGTTTCAGTGGCTAGTTTTAGTTTTGATAGTTTGGAGTTAGGTTAATATAGGTGTTAATAAATTCTGAGAAATCCTATAATAAGATGAATGCACAACTAGAATACCTGAATACAACTGATATAAGTTGTAGTCAAGTCTGTTGAATCTGAATCAGGCAGTTAAGTTATTGACAGATTCACTAAGATTGGAGAAATTCTGAGATTTTAATCCAATCAAGTCCGAAAGAAAGGACCAAGTAGATATCTTCCTTCACGTTACTGTACAACTTTAGAACTCAAGGCTCTAAGACTTGAAACATCCTTCAAATGGTTTTACTGTCCTAGCTCATGGTGCAAATTAAACATTTAGACCTCACTTCTATTCAACTTTTACATGTAATAGAGCGGATGAAGATGGAAGTCAATGAAGGAGCAAAAATAGCTATAGCTCGACCAGTCGCTTCAAGGCCTAGATGTCCTATTTACAAAACTTTCTCAGAGCTCCTGGCTGGTGCAATAGATATCTCATCGACGGATGTTCACTCTGAAATGGCTATTACAGCCATCAGACCGAAGACTGTCAGGTTGAAACCTGCAACAACCAATGCTTTAGTTGGAGATCTTTCTTCACAGGTTGATAATCTCTTCTTTCTTTATATGGCCCCAAACCTCTTTAGGTTTCAATTGTTTTCTGAGCAATTTGTAATCTTATAGAAAGACTTGTTACTTCAGGTTGACATGTCTGGTGCACCAGTTGGTAGTCGATCTGATAATATCTTGCAATCGGTAGAGAAACCCAAGGTCCTGTATAAACCCATGGCTAAACTTGCACCAAGGAAAACCATTCCTCTCCTTGAAAATAAGGTTAGTTTCCTTTTTACATGGCTAACGAAGCTGTGATAATGTACTACTATACTCTTGCTCTGCGGCAATTATAAAACCTAGCACATCTTATGCATAGGGAACCTCTGCATCCCATCAGCAACGAGAAGTAGCTGATGGTGAGGCTCATGTTCAATCAGCAAATGAAGTTAAACAACAACATGACCCCACGACAGAATCTCAACTAAGTCGTTTAGCAAAATCAGGACAGGACAAAACAATAGTGCATTCAACAATTGTATCAGAGAACACAGAAGAAGTTGAACAATCTTTAATCAACACGAGTAATGTTGATCGTCCTAGTTATGATGGATATAATTGGAGAAAATATGGACAAAAGCAAGTTAAAGGAAGTGAATACCCGAGAAGTTACTATAAGTGCACGCATCTAAAGTGTCCTGTGAAAAAGAAGGTTGAAAGATCATTTGATGGACAGATTGCAGAAATTGTTTACAGGGGTGAGCACAACCACCCAAAGCCTCAGCCTCCGAAACGCAACTTATCAGATGGACAAGGCCGAGCAGCCGTATGCAATGAAACTTCAAAAGCAACAAATAACCGTACATGGAGTAACCAACATCCTCAGATGAGTGAAGCTTACATATGTAGGCTGGATAATCAGAGTGATGTTGGATTGGGATTGTCTATACTTTCAACTTATTCCAGCAAAGCGGCATGCTCTTATGATCCCATTGCAACTACAGGAATGCACACTGCTGCCCGAAATTCTGAAGATTCTGCTGAAGGAAGTAAAAAGTTGGAGGCGGATTGTGATGAACCAAAAACTAAAAGAAGGTAAGTAGCAAAAAAATTCAATTAAATCAGCTATCTGAAAGACACCTTGGTAGCAAAAACTTCTATTGTTGCCAAATCATTTGTGTATTAGTTCATCTTTCACAAATTTTTGAAAGAACTTCCTTCGCAACAAAACTTGAGGTGTGATTTTCCCTATGTGAATTTTATGTTTCGTTGACTTGGTACTGAGAAAACTTTTCATTACATATTCAGGATTGTGGTTTTCATGTTATCAGTTTGCTTTACAGTACAAAAGTAATTAATCTGAATAGTGAATACTATGGTGTTTTTACTTCCCAGGAAAATTGAAGGACAACCCAATGGAGCAGGTACATCTGGGGAAAGTGCATTTCCTTATATGCCAAATCAAAATGCAACTTACTCCGAAATTACTGAGGATGGCTTTCGCTGGCGAAAATATGGCCAGAAAGTTGTGAAGGGAAGTTCATATCCCAGGTAAAATGCTTTACTCATCCTATGAACAAAAATAATACACAGAGTCCAAGGAAATACGATACGATGGTGGAAGAAAACATAATAACTTAAAGATCCATGCATATGAAATGAAGGTTACTTATGGATTTGCTAGTTTTTCCAATGGCAATCATCAAGTTCATAATACTGAGACTTTGTTAGAACATATAATTTTGATGTGCAACATTTTATCTTAACCTCTTATCCTTCTACTCTTCCTAGTTAACGCGACCATCAGAAAAGATTTAGACTTAGCAAAGGACTTAAGAGTTAGTAAAGATTAAAAACCCAAAAAGATTTATGTTTTCAGAAGCTCCATTAGCCACAACGGACCAAAGTGTTGCAGAGAACTGTTAGTTTAGGAATTCTTACTTCATAACTTTTGTAACTTAGGAATATCACATATTTGCTCCTTAAGTGATGACAGTAAAATTTGTATTCTTATTAATAAATTGGTCTTTTACCTCCTGACGTATTTTCCTGTTATCATGTCTTGATTGCTGCAATGTACAGGAGCTATTACAGATGCACAAGTCCTAAATGCAACGTGCGGAAGTTTGTTGAAAGAACCACAGATGATCCAAAAGCATTCATTACTACATATGAGGGGAAACACAACCATTGCGTTCCAACTAGAAGAGCAAACTCTGAGGCATCCAAAACAAGCTCAAAATCTTCAGCTATGAAATAGAAATCATAGGCGACATGATCAGAAGAACCTCATGCCAGCAAAATAAACGATATGGTAATAGTATACTCTCAAGAAGATGGTTTAGCAAACGGGAAATTAATGAAATTAAACTTACTACAGTAGTCGTTATATTTCCTTTGCTAAACTATCTTTCTATGAACTTTACGGGATATGACTATGTTACACCATTGAACCTGGAAGGAGCCTATGCTAGAATAGGGTACTGTTGAGCTCTTTGCAAAAGCATTAACTTTTGGACTCTCGTAAAGTTGAGAAACAGTTATCTCATAATATGACTTCTCATCTGAGTAAATTATTAGTATATATTTTTCCTACCTAATTCATAAGATAAGTTGGCAAACTTTTGCAGAGAAAGTGAAGGGCTAATTCCTCAACTTACCATGCAGTTTTTCCCTTAATTAATTAATTTTGGAATTAGGAATATGAGCCTATATTTCATTTTTGGTGAGATTTCAGTATTGATTTCTTTATATTTTGAGATAAAGTATGCATGCATATTTAAAATTTGCATGAAAAAGTATACTTATTCTGTATTTCATTACGAGTAATTATAAAAGCTGCTGATAACTATGCTTCTCTTTTGAGAAGGAGAATCAACTCTTGGGGTTCACACAGGATAATTAATGATCAATATTACTTTATTAAGTAGTTTAATACACAGCACAACATAATTGTTACTCCTGAGATGCTATATCTATCTATGCTGATACTAGTCTCCAGCACAACGAACAAGTCTCAAGCTAAGCACAATCTACACACAACAAACATTGATCACTTTATTTCTATATGTATTACTAATGCATAATCCTTTAAGTGCATGACATGAATGGAGAACCACTTATTCGTAGTTTTAACGTCGATGGAGCACCCCTTTATTTCAATTTTATGCCTGCAATAAACAGATGGAAAGGATTAGCTTAGGATATTCACACACAAGCAACGGAAATATCAAGTTCTTTACATATGAGAGTAACTACCAAAAAGCGGCTCTTATATAAGTCGACCACTTGCTGGGGATCAACTTTCGTCTGCTTGTAACCATCAAGATTGTTCATTTCCTGTAGGGCAGTCATAATGCATAACCAATCAATCAATAATGAGTTAACTATGCCTCAATCCAAAACTAGTTCGGCAGAATTATATATAGATAGAGCTTCAAACCCTTATCTATTTAGTGCAACATTAAAAATAGGGAAAATGCCTAAAAATGCCACTCAACTTTCGGAAATGGTCTATCAATGCCATCCGTTAAAAAAATGCTCATTTCATGCCACCGCCGTTACACCTTTGGCTCACCTATGCCATTATTGAACTAACGGCACAATTTTATTTTTTTTAATGAGTGGCATAGGTGAGCCAAAGGTGTAACGGCAGTGGCATGAGATGAACATTTTTTTAACGGGTGGCATGGATAGACCATTTCTGAAAGTTGAGTGGCATTTTTAGACCCTTTCCGTTAAAAATATTGAAATTCTACCCACACAAGAAAATCCCCTAACCCCACCCTTCATAAGCACCCATTTCTTGGGTTTTCTCCTTTCTTTAGTTTGTATGTGCTTTAACTAGTGTATATCTTGAACACTAGAAATATAGCAGCTTATGGGACAGTCAGGTACCTTTACTGACACAATTCTAAGACAAGTAAAGTTAGCATAAATAGAGTAATCATACCTCTATCCATTTTGCTAGTTTTGGCCTCCCAGATGTGATATCATACTTAAACACCTCTTGCAAGAAGATTTGGAACCTTTCAACAAAGGGAGCATACGCTATGTCGACCTAATGCACCACAGTTTCTAGTTTAGCATGATGAAATTTAAAAATCCGGACACATACATCTAGGTTATTCTTAAAAGGTAGTAAAAGCTTATATAGCATACAACAACAAAGCCAGTGTCATCCCATAAGCGGGGTCTGGGGAGGTTAGTGTGTATGCAACCTTACTCCTACCTTGTGAAGGTCGAGAGGCCGTTTCCGATAGATCCTCGGCTTAGGAATAGCTTATATAGTATATTTTAGTAAAACTACCATCTTATACTGCATACTATTGAGAGGAAAACACCTAAACAAGGGGGGGATATATTATTGACCTGACTGAACTGTCCAAGGAAGAAAGGCCCATCATCAAATTTGTCCAGAGCTTTTTCTAGGTAGTCAAATTGTGGTCCTGGTGTAAGTGTGAACTATAGTTAACTTCTCATGAGAAAATTACAAAATAGTACATAGTAGTAATAAGCTTCAAAAGGCAAATGCTCAAGAATGTTACCAGCCTGCTTCTCAACATCTTCTTTAAACGAAGTATATACTTCTTTCAGGAATGTATCACTGTACGCTATCAACTCTTCAGCGTACTTCTGTTTTTCGGGATCCTAAACCAATTTACAAGTTGTATCAAATTTAAAAGTTCTGCTTCCTTTTCTTCTCCATTTGGTGCCAAGTCACAAGGATTTGTTTGGGGGGGGGGGGGGGGGGGTTGTAAAATAAGAACAAGTCAAGTTTAGGCCAAGAATGAATTTTGCAGCTTACATCAGGTTGAAGAGATGGCCCCTCAAAGTTGCTGTCAACATAATTAATCAAATCAAGACTCTCTCCAATCACCTTGTTGTCGTGCTCCAGAGACGGCACCTATGGAAAATAGAAAACAAAAATACATAATCAGAAGCAAAGGCCCCTCATTCATGTATTAGAAACCATGAATTTGAAGGAATAAAGTTATTTTTTAGTAGAGTTACAACCATGCTTCATCGTATTCAGGAGATTTCCAGCATATGTAACTGGCATATTAGGCAGTTCCACTTACATTTTTCCGTAAGGCTTTACACTTTGATATAACATTGCAGCAAGCAAGAAATTAAGCTCTGTAGAAATAATGAACTTTGTGCTCGTTTGGTAGGACATATTAGGGAAAATAATATATTTGTTACCTTTGTTTGGTAGGACATATTAATTCCTTGTTTGGTACTCCCTCCGTTCTAATTTATGTGAACCTTTTTGACTGGGCGCGGAATTTAAAAAAAAATAAAAACTTTTGGAATTTGTGGTCCTAAACAAGTCATTAAGGGCCCCAGAGTATGTGTGTGGTTATAAAAGCTTCTCATTAAGAGTAGAATTGTAAGTTTAAGCTAAATAGTTACCAAATTTATAAAGGGGTCATTCTTTTTGGAACGACGGACCAAAAGGAAAATAGGTTCACATAAATTGGAACCGATGGAGTAGTATTTTTCAACCCGTGTATGACTAATACTTATATTAGTTATACACATTATTGAGTACTATTTTTATACATAGCAAACCCTGGCATTAGCAATACCATGGTTTTTAATACATGGATAAGCATGTATAAAAATAGAACAGGTTTTGATACACTAAACCAAACAATTGATAAGAAATAATCCCAGTATAACAAATCCACGCATTACTAATACATTTTATTCCGTACTATTCTTATACACCCCACCAAACGACGTCGCAGCAAGATAATTCACCTTATTTTGCGGGTAGACTTTTTCCTTGTACCAAGCAGGCCTGTTCTGAAGATCAATTGGAACTAATTTGATCTTATCTTGCAAACCCTGCAATTGTCAAAAAACTTCAAAGTTTATTTACTTCCTTTCACACGTTAATCATACATTCATTCAGATAAATTCAAGATTCTAAGTAATACATGCATTGTCACAATCAAAAAGAGAATAAGAGTAATTACCAAGCTAATTAACAACTTTAAAATATTAATACGGAAATGAATTTTGCAGTAAACGGACCTTGACATTTCTGGTAATCCATACACGCTGAGCAAAAGGGCACTGATAATTGATATACAACCTTCAAAACAAAATAAAAAATAAAAAATAAAAAAAGAGCCACAGTTCACAATCTATTAAATAAAACAAATAACCAAAAAAAAAAAACAAAAGAGAGAGAGTCGGAAAAAGGGTAACCTGGTAGTTCCATCAAAGAGAGTGGGGAGTTCAGAAGTAGAATCAAGAGACGGAGGAAGAACATTTCTGTAGAAACCAAATAGCCCATCAAAAACCATTAAAATTAAGGGAAAGTGCCAAATTAAATTCTTTTTAAATGTAGACATACAACTATAAATCACTATCAGTATTACCGTATGTACTATTGGGACGACACAACAGAAACCTAAAAGAATATTACAAGAGGATTGTAAACTTACAAAGTAGCCATATATAGTTGCTGGTTTTACGAGTAGAAATGTGGGGGTGAAATTTGATTATCAATGGGAAGGGAAATTGGAGACTTTATAGCATGATCAAGGTATGGTGTGAGCAGAGCAGTGACGAAATAATTATGGAAATGGAATAACTTTAATTTAGGGGAATGTTATAAATGATCCTTACCATATTAAAACAGGCAGCGCCAAGATTTCAAGTCCGGATTTTAATTATTCTAATCCTTCGAAGTTGTTAGGTTTTAGATTAATAATTTATGTATATTCAATAAAAATTTTAAGATAAATATAAACTTTGAATCAAAGTTATTGAGTTCGGCCGAACCCGTTCCCGATACTCTAGCTCCGTCCGAGGGCGGAATCGTTCGGGACCCTGAACTTTGACAACTTTTGTTTAGCACTAGTTATCCGAACTTTCCTAACGTAAGTCTTATGCGGCTTCCGTTGATTGTATTTGGACGCCAAAGCAGTTTCATTCATAGATCCGCTATCATATGCAGTCATTTACCATTCCACTTTTTCCTATTGCTTGGTCAATTACATTTTTCTTTGATACAAAATTATGTTAGAAAACCTCAAAGATCAAAATATATAAATTTTTTCCGAATTTGTTTGGAATAATATATTAGTATATTTCTTATTTTTCATCGATACATATACCTATATTGCCTAGATTCGGTTAAGAATGAAAGCATCAAATTCTCACTCAATTGTAACTGTCGGTTGACATGGACACAAAGTGTTCATAATTCTAAGATCATCTAGAACCGCAACTGGGCTGGCTTGGCCCACAAAACTCACCAACCCGACCCATAACACCGGCTAACCAGTTTTCAGATTGGTCATTCAAAAATAGCTAATGTTTGCTAAGTCATTGAAAATAACCATTATTTTGTTGCAACAGAGACCGGTCCAGCATAATATACTAGAGTTTGGTGCACCCGTATATGAACTTCCAGCATAATATGCTGGAACTCCAACACGCAGAAAGTTCCAGCATAATATACTGGAGATTCGAGCACCTGTGTATGAACTTCCAGTATATTATACTGGACCGGTATACTTTGCTGGAACTCCAGTATATCATGCTAGAGTTCTAGTACACTTATGTTGGAACTTTATTATATTATGCTGGAGTATTTTTCGAATTTTGAACAATGTTATCGTTCAAATTTATCTTCACATAAAAAGTGGCTAAATTTCGATTACTTTTGAAAGTATGACATTTTTGAATGACCATTTGTAAATCTGACTATTTTTTAATTTCTCCCACAAAACAGGGGAGATTTTCATTACTAGCAGGCATTTAAAGAGATATCACAGATGATTTGCATGAATTAATGATTAACAAGTAGTAGCAGTAAAGTATTTATACATATAGCAATTTCTTTTCGATTCAATTATGGTATAATATCAATATCCAGCGTGAATCAAGCTCTTGTGAAGAGAAACGGTCTTAGCATATTTCCTATTCCACTTTTTTTCGTGGTAAACCATTCTTCCATAACATACTTAAATGAAAATATTTTCCTATTTTCGTTTCAAGCCATTCCATTACAGATTTTTTTTCCATACATGGACTCTTTTATACAATGTAATACTAGCAAAACTATACTTACAATGTATAAAATTTGTTGTTTTCTCTATCTTTTATAATGAAACAATAAAAGAAGAAGAGTATTACAGAGAAAAGTAGAGAAAGAATTTTTATTGATTTTGTGATGAATTACAATGGAATATGACCTCTTTATTTATAGGGAAAGAGTGACTTAGCCACCAAGTAAAATCCCTAAAATCTCTCTAAAATATAGACATTCACCTTAAATAAAACACTATTTATAACACTCCACCTTGAATGTCTATTCAACAGACAATGTGCCTCGTTAAAATCTTAATTAAAATAAAACCCAATGAAAAAAAATTATAGATAAGGAAAAATAGTACACTTATCTAACAATACGCATTTTCGTTGCCTCATTAAAAACCTTGCAAGGAAAACCCAGTGGGACAAAACCTTGTAAGAAACAAGAGTACAACGCGTATTAACTCCCCCCCGATGAGAGCATCAATTCACATCCTTGAGCCTCGCATCCCAATCTTGTGCACCAGCTTCTTGAACGTTGACGTCACCAGAGATTTGATGAATAAACCATCCATATTAACTTCAATGAATATGTTGCACCTTGAAAATCATCGCTATCACATTATCATGCTTATAAGTATAGCAAGATAGAAATGTGCACAAATTGTACTTAGGATGTAGTACTTCATGACCAAGAATTTTATATGCTTTAAGCAATTTAAATTCTTCATGGGTTGTCATATAAGTTAAGTCATATAAGCCATATAAATAGACTTTAGATGCATATCAAGTTTTATGTCATGCTAGATATATAAGATAGATAAAAGTGATTGCACTCGTCATTGACTTTATACTTTCAAGTGTTTGAACTACATGTCAAAAACTACATGTCTTTCATATGAAACCAATTCTATTTGACTTGTGTCTCTTGTATTTGGCCAATATTTTTGTGTCTGTATTCGACAGACTTGAGGTCCTCATCTATACTTAGCGCTATGATAGATGTCGTCGACGAATATTTTATATCGGTTCCAATATTTTTTCACGAAGACATAAAATAGAGATCTCTTCATTCATATTTTCAGGTACCTGAACCTCTCTTGAGATTTTATTAAGTGTTATCTCCTTATTATGATCATTTGCTCATTTTCTTTATCAAGAATTTTATTTGAAATCGATTTGTCTATACGCTTTAAGTGTGCCATAGACTTTGTCCTTCTAGGACTTATTCTAATATGAGCATTTTCAGTGAGAATATAGTTACTTTCTTTGGGTCAGAAAATGCGTCCGGCATGCTTTGTAATATATTGTAGATGAATTATCTTTTCATGAACTTCAAGTTCATATTATCCTATTCGAGGATCGAGATCTATAAATAATAATTCATTACATGTAACTTTTTCTCAACTGTTTATCTTGTCTTCCCCTTATGTTAGAAAAATTAACTTGTTTCCTCAACTTTGGAAATCCATCTTTGTGCTTTATGGTGCTAATCAAAATACACACTGCACATTAATAATAACACGATGGAATTATTTGGTTTCTGACCCTGAAGCGCTTGTGAGGGGAGAATGTAATATACTTTCATATATAACGTATATCAAACTGATATAGATAATTTTTACTCATAAACAATAGTTTTACTATTAAATGGAGTGTCACGACCCAAATTTCATTATAGGTCGTGATGGTGCCCAACACCGTTGTTAGGCAAGCCAACGCTGATCAACTAATGAATTCTCATTTATTTTATTAACAATCCCAACATTTACTTAACTTAAATTTAAAACATTCGATAAATAACGAATTTATAAGGCAATTGAAATGGAAACGACTAACGGAGATCATAATTATAGGAATACAACCCAAAAATCAAGTCTACTAATAAGTGCCAAGAATCTAGTGTCACAAGTGTGTGGGCATCTAGTAAAATATACAAAATATAATTATACTACTGCTTGAAATAGAATAGACAGTAAATAACAAAAGAGAGACTCCAACACGTTGTTGAACGACATCAGAAGGGGAAGCTCACCATGGAATCTCGGTCAAGTAAAGTATCAGGAACGCGCACCGGGAGAATAGCTAGATACACCTGCCTCAGATCCTGTATAATTAAGTATTGAAGCGTAGTAAGTAAGTATCCAGTCTAACCTCGAAGAAGTAGTGATGAGGGGTCGACTTGACACTTACTAGGGCTAATAATAATATAATTTAAGTGTTATGCTAAGCATGGATAACATGAATGATAATGGCAGTTTAAGATTAGATAGAAGTAAGACATTCTTTCATAAACAACATGTCAAATTTCTGTCATATCATGTAACAACTTACTGTTCAAGCATCGAAGCAATATAAATCATAGGAAGTTCCAAATAATTAACATGCACAAATTATGCCGAGGTCATATGGCCCGGTCCAACATAATATTAATTGTGCACTGCCAGAGGATCGAATGACGCGAACCATAGATGCATCTATTTAATCTACTGAGGCGCTGGGACCGATCCACAAATAATAATTTATTTTCAATAAAACACGCATTTTCCCATTTATAGTCAAGTATTTCGTACAAATTCTTAAGTAAGTGAGTATAACCGTCTATATTTGTTTTTATCAATTTCCAGCATGACTTAAGTGATTGTAGTAGCAAGTAATGCCGTAAGTATTTGAAACTATCGCATGATACAAGTCCTAAACTACCCAAACAATTAGCATAATAGTAGATACATACGGACTCTCGTCACCATGTACGTACGAAGCCCCCACGGATAGGTACATACATTTATTTAGTTCATGTAACGATCCGACCAGTCGTTTTAAGAATTTAAGCTCCGTTCGGTAGCATAAGGTCTTGAACAGCTTCGCATTGTGTATATCGACCTGCGTGCATGGTTGGATTCAGTTACCGGATGATTCAGAGTCGAATTGGAAGAAGGATTTTTTGTTTTGGAAGCTTAAGCGGTGGAATTTGGCCGGAATTTGACTTTTTATGTAAACGGATCCGAAATAAGTTTTGGATAACGTCAACATCTTCATATGGTGATTTTGAGCTTAGGCATGCGTCCGGATTTGGACTTGGAGGTCCGTAGAGTAATTTGAGGCAATTCGGCGAAAGTTGGAACATTTGAAGTTTGAAAATTGGAGTGGTTTGACCATAGTTGACTTTTAGAGATATCGGGGTCGGAATGCGATTCTGAGAGTTGGAGCAGCTCCATTATGTGAATTGGGACTTGTCTGCTAAATTTGGCATCATTCCGGTTTGAATTGATAGGTTTCGGCACTAGTTTAGAAGTTTAAAGAATAGAAAGTTCATAAGCAAGATTCATGGTGCGATTCATAGCTTCGTCGTGTTTTGATGTGATTTGAGACATCGAGTGGGTCCGTGTTAGAGTATGGAACTTGTTGGTATGCTTGGATAGGGTCCCGAGGGCCGCAGGTGTGTTTTAGACGAGTTGCGGATGAATTCCATGGTGTTGGGAAGGCTGAGTTCTGGTCTAATCGCACATGCGGACCTTGGGCGCAGGTGCGATGGTCGCAGGTGCGGTGGAGGAAGCGCAGGTGCGAGGAATGTTGGTCTGGGCGCTCTCCGCATATGCGGAGAGATGGCCGCGTGTGCGGACCGCAGGTGCGGTTCTTGAGACACAGATGCGGTTGTGACCCTTAAGTGAAAAGTCGCAGGTGCGATTAGGTGGACCGCAAAAGCGGTTGCGCAGATGCGCCTTTTTGACTGCAAGTACGGAAGTCCTGGCAGATTCATTTAAGCGAGGGTTGGACATTTTTCTTCACATTTTGAGTTTTGGACTTCGGATTTGGGAGCGATTTTTGGGGGTTTTCAAGCAACCCGTTTGAGTAAGTGTTCTTCACCAAGTATTTAATGTATTCCAAAATTTTACCTTCATTTCTCTCATTAAATTTGTGTTTTGGCTTGAAGAAAATGTTGGTTTTTGAAGAAAAATTTCTAAAATGAAAAATCATGATTTGAGGGACGAAATACTATCCGAATTTGATAATTTTTGTATGGTTGAACTCATATTGGAATGGGTATTCAGATTTTATAAAATTTATTTGGTTCCGAGGTGCGGGCCTGGGGGTCGAATTTCGGACCGAGTTTTAGAACTTGATAAAGATTGAAGCTTTATTATCCAGAATAGTTCCTTATAAGTTTTATGTGTGTTTTGAAGTTGTTCTAGTTGGTTTTGAGCTGTCCGGAGGCCTTTTCATCCGAAAAATCCATTTTAGAGTACCGAGTTGTTGTTTTTGAGGTATGTATCTTGCCTAACCTTGTGTGGAGGAATTACCCCTTAGGATTTGAGTCTTATATGTTGATTGTAGTCCGTGTACGTGAGGTGACGGGTGTGTGCTCGGACTTATTTGTAGAAGGTTGTCCTTTGAGGGTTCTTAGGTCCTTATATTCACCTTGTATGAAGTTGTCCTTGATACGCTTGAGTTCTTATTTGCTATTTTCACCTCTACATGCCTTGATTAGAGATAATTGATTTAGGATTCACCCTTACCGCCTACTTGACCCTGATTTTGACTTAACCAAAGGTTTTACCTCTTCTATCGTCATGCTATATATTCATAAACTGCCTATAATTAATTGAATTATTGAAAATCTCTCATAATTGCTCAACCTCATAAGAGGTTTAGATAACTTATATCTTAGTCGACTTGTCCTTACTTGGAATTATTTGACTTGTGTTGGCTTCTTATTGTTGACTTAAATTTTTGTAGATTTATTTCTTTCTTTTTTTTCCCTGGTCAACTGTTCTCTTTACACTTAGCATTCTTTACCTTGATTATTCCTTATGAACGATGTTCTATTGTTTCTTTGTAAATTGAAGTTATTGTATTGAATTATTCGTCGTACCCTGTATTATTGTCATCGTTGCTTTGTATTTGACATGGTGATGTACGAGTTTTCTGCTGTGCTATAATTGTTGTCTTTTTTTGTTGCACTGTATATTTAAATTGGGACTACAGACGTATTTCGGGAGATCCCCCTGTACTGCATATTTAAATTGGGACTACAGACGTATTTTGGGAGATCCCCCTATACTACATATTTAAATTTGGACTACAGACGTATTCCGGGAGATCCCCATGTACTGCACATTTAAATTGGGACTACGGACGTATTCCGGGAGATCCCTCGGTACTGCATATTTAAATTGGGACTACGGACGTATTCCGGGAGATCCCTCGCTACTGCATATTTAAATTACGACTACAGACGTATTCCGGGAGATCCCCCAGCACTACATATTGTTTTGGGACTACAGACGTATTCCAGGAGATCCTCTATATTGTGTGATAAATTCAGAACTACGGGACGGGATCCTAGTAGATTTTATCAAAGAAACTATGTTTGAAAGACAATTATTTGGAAAGTCCAATTGAAAAGCATTTATCTTGAATAAAACTATGTTGAAGGACATTACTTTGGAAAAGTATATTAGAAAAATATTTATCTTGAATAAAATTATGTTTGAAGGACATTCCTTCGGAAAAGTATATTTGAAAAGTGTTTATGTTGAAGAAAAATATGTTTGAAGGACATCTTCTTTGGAAAAGTATATTTGAAAAGCATTTATCTTGAAGAAAACTATGTTTGAGAGACATCTCTTGGGAAAATATATTTCAAAAGAATTTTCCATTAAAAAGGATATTACACTCGAAGATTTTGACCATTTTATTGGGATTTATGGCTAAGGCCTGATGTGGAGACTAATGTAGTGCTGAGTTACTACTTGCCCTTATTGTGTGGTGATTTTCGGACTTGGGTTGTGTTCCCGTCCATCGTTCGGTGTATTATTTCGGTGATCTGTTACTGTTTACTGTTTTTCTTCCTTATTATAGTCGTTCTGTTGCTAGTCATATTGTGTAGATAATAGATAGAGGTTATGTTTCCGTTATCTCCTGTACTTATGCTTGTTCAGTTTATTAGACCAGTGGGTGTCTTGACTAGTCTTCGTCACTACTTCACCGAGGTTAGTCTTGATACTTACTAGGCACTGCTGTGGTGTGCTCATACTACACTTCTGCATATTTTTGTGCAGATCCAGGTATTGACTGTTAGTAGCTGTGCGGATTCTTGCTGAAGAGACTCAAGGTAGACTTGTCGTCGCGTTCACAGGCTTTAGAGTCACCTTCCTATTCTGTATTTACACTATATTTACTTACTTCTAAACAGTTGTATTTAGAAGTTGTAGCAAACTCTGTAGAGCTTATGACTTGTACTACCGGGTTTTTGAGAATATGCTCATTGTATAAGAATTCTTTATTTCAGAAAAATATTAGATTTTATTTATTATTATTGTTATTCCATAAATATTAGGCTTACCTAGTCCTTAAGACTAGGTGTCATCACGATACCTAACGGAGGGAAATTTGGGTCGTGACAGTTGGTATCAGAGCCCTAGGTTTGTAGGTGCTACGAGTCATAGGCGAGTTTAGTAGAGTCTTGCAGATCGGTACGGGGACGTCTGTACTTATCTTCGAGAGGCTACCAAAATATTAGGACAATTCCATTTCCTTCATTCCTATCGTGCGAGTTCATTGGTCTTGAAGTTTGAAATTTATCATTCCATTCTCTCACAGATGGTGAGAACAGGAGTCACGGTTCCCGATGATGTTACCCCCGAGACTGATGTCGCTAGGGGAAGAGGCAGAGGTCGACGAGGAGTACGTGTCTCAGTTAGGACACCTATCAGAGCAGCCGTTGAGGATCCACCAGCAGTTCTAATTGGGATGGCGGCACAGGAGGCGCCTGTTGTTACTCCCGGACTTCAAGAGACTTTAGCATAGTTCCTGAGCATGTTTGGCATATTGGCTCAGGCGGGGTTATTTCAAGTTGCACCAGCTACTTTACCAACCGGGGGAGGAGCCCAGACTCCCACCGTACACACCCCAGAGCAGCGAGTTCACATTGGTTAGGTTCTAGGTGTCATGGTGACACAACCTGTGGTTCCAGTTCAACTCATGGTCAGAGCAACATCATCTGAGGGAGAGCAACTTAGATTTGCAAGGTTCAGGAGATATAACCCTCCTACATTCAACGGATTGTCTTCAGAGAGTGCACAAGTTTTTCTAGAGGAGTGTCATAGCATCCTCCGCACTTCGGATATTGTTGAGACGAGTGGGGTTGCTTTTACTATGTTCCAGCTTCAGGGAGCAGCTTATTAGTGGTGGCGAGCATGTGAGTTGGGTAGCCCGGCCGAGTCAGCTTCACTTACATGGAGTCAGTTTTCAAAGAGTTTGTACCTCAGTCCCTTCGGGATGCATGGCGCATGGAGTTTGAGCAGTTGCGCCAGGGCACTATGTTAGTATTAGAATATGCCATCAGATTCAGTGATGTGTCCAGGCATGCACCTGCCTTAATCGCTACAGTTAGAGGGCGAGTCCGTAGATTTGTTGAAGGGCTCAGGCATTATATTTGGTTCAGCATGGCTCGAGAGTTGGATTCGTATGTTTCGTTTCAGCAGGTGCTAGGGATCGCTCCCCGTTTAGAGGGCATGTAGGACCGAGAGCGAGAGGACAAACGAGATAAGGAGAGAGAGTCCAGGGAGGTGAGGAGGCCTCGTAGACCAGAGAGATCTGTTGGTCCTTATTTTGGAGGCAGGGTGCGTCACGGTAGATGTTTTGTGGGTCAGCCAATTCATTTTGCATTACCGGCTTCGCATGGGGTTTCAGGTACGCATGGGTCTCGGAGTACTCGTGTTGCACAGTTTCCATAGCCACGCCAGCAGAGAGGTTGTTTTGAGTGTGGAGATACCAGTCACAGGGTGAGATATTGTTCTAGGATTCAGGAAGGTGTGTCACAGCAGGGCATTCAGGTTAGTAGAGGGTGCCCAAGAGGGGGAGGCCCGACCCGTTGATGTGTTCCGTATAGTAGGCTGGAGGCCGTTGTGCCAGATGTTATCGTATATGTATGTTTTGATTTGTTTCAGAGGGGCACCATTCGTATTTCATTATGGTTCTGTTGGTCGGGACGAGTTCCCTTATTTGTCGCTTCATTCATGAGTGAGTTTCATTCTTTGCACTCTATTTTTGTGTTTGCTCCTATTGGGAGATTCTGTGAGTGGTAACCCTTGTCTATCGTTTGTTTCCATTCATTATTGAGAGATATGAGACTAGTAGTAAATTCCTATTGTCCAGTACAGTAGGCTTGATGTGATTCCCGAGTATAGTGGTTACGAGCTGTGATTCTTATGATCCACTGGTGTGGGAGCCAGCACGTGTTGTAATTTTGTTGAAGGAAGTTATCTAGTGAAAAGTTTCAGTTAGTGGGATATATATCCTATTTGTGATTTATAGTTAAGGGCGAGACCCTTGTGATCCCTTGGGATTCGATATGTTTGAACCAGGCTGAGTACCGCGGTGGAAATTATATCAGGATAGGATCCTTATGATTTTTCATGTGCTTAAATTCCTTCCTTGTTATATTGTTTTGTGGGTTAGCATTGATAGAGAGTTGTGCTTGTCGGGCTTGTTTGATAATTTCCATATGTGTTCCTCCTTTCATATTCAGTCATATTCGTTCTGTGCTCCTTAAGGTTTAGCTTGCGGGGTGTGTGCCCGGTGGTGTTAGTTGTGTCTTGGTGATTCGTGTGTCAGAATATGAGGTCTTCGTGTTTCTTGCATTATTATCAGCATGATGGAGGTTTGAAATAGAGTTCTATCGGATATGAGGCTAATTGTTGGTGTTGGATTGATTTCGGGCAGCTATTATGATCAGAAGTGTTATTAAGGGCATATGTGTGGTGTGTTAGGTTGTATGGTCGTACATTGTGGGTGTAGGCATGATTTGATGTAGCTGGTTGAGACTGATACCGGATATGGATTTAGAATCGGGTCTTTTGGAAATGAAGAGAAGGTGAGAATTTAGGGTCTGAGGCTTATCGGTGTTGGTAGAAAGGCTAAATCGCAGTTGATATGGTGTCGCCAGGCTTATATAGATTGGGGTGACGTGCGATCACCCGCGGGTGTATTTTGGAAGTGTGCATTCAGTGAATTGATGACTTCGAGGCGAATCTTAGCGCGTTCGAGGACGAACTTTTGTTTTAACAGGGGGAGAATGTAATTACCCGATCGGCCGTTTTAAGAATTTAAGCTCCGTTCGGTGGCATAAGGTCTTGAACAACTTCACATTATGTATATCGACCTGCGTGCATGGTTGGATTCAATTACCGGATGATTCGAAGTCGAATTGGAAGAAGGATTTTTGTTTTGGAAGCTTAAGCGGTATAATTTTTGGTTGGAATTTGACGCTTTATGTAAACGGCTCCGGAATAAGTTTTGGATAATGTAAACAGCTTCGTATGGTGATTTTGAGCTTAGGCGTACATCCGGATTTGGACTTGGAGGTCCGTAGAGTAATTTGAGCCAATTCGACGAAAGTTGGAACATTTGAAGTTTGAAAATTTGAGTGTTTTGACCATAGATGACTTTTTGGGATATCGGGGTCGGAATGCGATTCCGAGAGTTGGAGAAGCTCCATTATGTGAAATGGGACTTGTCTGCTAAATTTGGCATCATTCCAGGTTGAATTGATGGGTTTCGGCACGAGTTTAGAAGTTTAAAGAAGTTGAAGTTCATAAGCTCGATTCATGGTGCGATTCATAGCTTCGTCGTGTTTTGATGTGATTTGAGACCTCAAGCGGTTCCGTGTTAGAGTATGGAACTTGTTGTTATGCTTGGATAGGGTCCCGAGGGCCGCGAGTGTGTTTCAGATGAGTCGCGGATGAATTCCATGGTGTTAAGAAGGATGAGTTCTGGTGTAATCGCATCTATGGACCTTGGCCGCAGATGCAATGGTCGCAGGTGCGGTGGAGGAAACGAAGGTGCGAAGAATGTTGGTCTGGGCAGTCTCCGCAGATGTAGAGAGATGGCCGCGCGTGCGGACCGCATGTGCGGTTCTTGAGACGCAGATGCTGTTGTGGTCCTTAAGTGAAAAGTCACAGGTGCGGTTAGGTGGACCGCAGAAGCGGTTAAGCAGATGCACCTTTTTTAACACAGGTGCAGAAGTCCTGGCAGATTCAATTAAGCGAGGGTTGGCCATTTTCTTCACAATTTGAGTTTTGGACTTCGGATTTGGGAGCGATTTTTGGGGGTTTTCAAGCAACTCGTCTGGGTAAGTGTTCTTCACCAAGTATTTAATGTATTCCATAATTGTACCTTTATTTCTATCATGAAATTTGTGTTTTGGGTTGAAGAAAATGTTGGTTTTTGAAGAAAAATTTCTAAAATGAAAAATCATGATTTGAGGGACGAAATAGTATCCGAATTTGATAATTTTTGTATGGTTGAACTCATATTGGAATGGGTATTCAGATTTTGTAAAATTTGTCAGGTTTCGAGGTACGGGCCCGGGGGTCGACTTTTGGACCGATTTTTAGAACTTGATAAAGACTGGAGTTCTATTATCCGGAATAGTTCCTTATAAATTTTACGTGTGTTTTGAAGTTGTTCAAGTTGGTTTTGAGCCGTCTGGAGGCCTTTTCACCCGCGAAGTCCAATTTAGAGTACCAGATTGTCTTCTTTGAGGTAACTATCTGTTACACCCCATGTTTTCGTACGTGAAAGTATGCCATAAATAAATTGATGGAAGCTCGGGAAATGAGATGTCACATCCTGTATTTTCATACGTCAAAGTTTTGTCGTAAGTTAATCGACGTATGTTTGGGAATGAGATTATGAGGTTATACGTATTATGCTATTGCAAGCAAGTGATAAGTAAATTCGTGAAGGTGAGAGGGTAAGCAAATCGATGAAAATTAATTCCGTCAAAATTTGGCATTTTGAGATAAAATACGGACCAGACTATAAATACCTGGTATTTATGGACTAGTGCCATATAGGGTACCACATGGCCATGATAGTAAAGTGTATTAAAAGTGAGTAGTATTTAAGTAAATTGAGATAATTCTTAATTATGTGGATTTTTGGTGAAAAATTAACCATGTAATTTAGGAAATAGGTGGATAAAAATTGGATAGACTTAAACCCATCAAAATGTGGCAGCAACTCATGTCTTAAGTGCTGACTATTAAATTACAAGACAATATGTCACATTTGAAGGGAATTATTGGCTAAGTAAGCCAAAAAGTGGGCCCCACAAGCTTACAAACTTAAGAGACTTTCTTACCTTATCAATATTGTATACAAAATTGCTAACTAACGGATGGGGGTTCAAAGTTTTTGTTTAAAACTTCATAACATGTCCAGAACGTGAGAATTGGCATTCTGGCTTCTTTGGACTTTAGACATTCAAGTAGTAATTTGATAATGATTTCCTATTGCAAAGGTTACAAAACAAAGAGAATTCATAACATCTACAAGAATTCCAACGTTAGCAATCAAAATTCCAATGAGATTTCTTAGCACCTTAGCAACGTGAGATATTGCGATTCTAAGGGAGTACGGTGCAACCTTTTCCAAGAATATCATACGGATTTTCCCTACTGCAGGTATGTTAAGGCTATCCATTCTTTCTTTTTGGCATGATCTGTATGGACGAACGAAACGAGGAAATGCACAACTTCCATAAAATACTCTATTCGTAGAAATGCTAAAGATGTGTATACTCTTATTATTCCATGTGACATATTATTCTATAATCTGTTCATGGGTCTCAGAAATATGTAAGTTGACAAAGTTTATTTCATGATATTAATCAGAGGCATAATGGCCTATGACGTACCGAGAGATTTTATTAACGTATTTCATATGCATTTCATGCTTTTATACATGCATATTGACCCATAACCAGATGGCATTATATACGCGTATATATATGTATACATATGTATATGGATATGGGAAAGGTTATGGCGTTATATATGCACCACCACCTGATCAGCTGGTATACGTTGATGATTTTTCCCACAGTGGCCGAGATGATATGATGGGATGCCCTCAGAGGCCTGATAATGTTATGAAACATGTACCTATGCACGACATGACATTCATACGCATATGCATGACACTATAATTATTTCATGAATTACAGAGTTATCTAGACTTAGAGGTTGAGTCATTTACTCTATATTTGTTCTGTGTCGGTTAAATACTTATTTATGTGCCTTACATACTCAGTACATTATTCGTACTGACATCCCTTTTGCCTGGGGACGCTGCGTTTCATGCCCGCAGGTCCCGATAGACAGGTCGAGAGCCCTTGAAATAGGCTACCAACTCATCGGAAGATGTTGGTGCGCTCCATTTGCTTCGGAGTTTCTTGTTTGGTTAGTATGATGTAGACGTGTATTGTTTAGTATGGCGGGACTCTGTCCCGACCTTTATGAAAATTATGTATTCTTAGAGGCTTGTAGACAGATGTCGTGTACTTAAAAGATTGTATGGCCTTGTAGGCCTATGTTCAGTATACGAGTGGTTATTTTAGTCTTATAGCCTCGTATGTCTTATGTATAAGTTGGTATCACATGTTGTATTCTACTTATATCACGGAAGCCTTCCGGCTCAGTTATATATGATAGTATGACATTAAAAGATACGTTATGTTGGTACTCGGTTGAGTAAGGTACCGGGTTCCCATCGTGTCCCATCAGTTATGAGAAAGATGGGTTATCAGGATCCTGCTGGGGTTACAGTAACCCAAAATAGGGGATGGATTGGTAGAGTTACTTGACATTTCCAAAGGATAGATATGAGTACTATAAAGAGAACGTTAAGCAACCCGAAGATCCACTGGATGGAGCAACCCGAAGATATGAGTACTATAAAGATAGAACCTGGAAGCCTTGAAGGGATAAATATTACCTTAGTGTGGCTCGTGTCCCTAGTAGAGCGAGAACGTTAAGCAACCCGAAGATCCACTGGATGGAGCAAAAGGCGAGCTAAAAGTGAAAGAATGTCGTGTTGAAGTTTTCACAAGAAAGGGATAGGCAGAAATACTAGTAGACTAATGAGAAGAAAGATAAGGAAGAATTATGACTGAGATGTGATATATCGATGATAACGGCAAATCAAAAAGATGACGGTATTACCGGGTCCATAGTCAAGTGAAGGAAAACACGAGAGGTGACAGACTGTAGGACAACAAAAGAGTATAGGCCATAAAGTCTTATCCTCATTTCAAGGAATAAGTTCATGACTCTAACGTGATTACCAGAAGCAAAAGTTAGACCTCAAAAATAATAGAAATCAGTATGGGCTGGTGAACATGACAAACTAAACCTGAATTAGGGACTGAGTGATTTGATAACGGTTGGCGTCATGAGAATTTCATATTGCATTCCGACGATAGTAGAATGGACAACAGAAGAAGATTCATGAGAAATTCAGAGAATGGTCATTCAGGAAAACGCTTCCCTAAAGCAAGAAATGTGAGCAAGTTAAGCTTAAGGGACTGAATGTGCCTGTTACACTAAGTGTCACCCTCACGAGTAAGGAAATTTTGTTATCCTTAGTACAGAAGGATTACTGCAAGGCGAGTAAGGGTCATCGATGATGTGAAAGGACACCAAAGATGAAGAGGTAAAACATCTATAGGTAGGTCGTCGTAGCTCCAACTCTTAGTACTCCCCAAAAGGGGGGAATATGGAGTGATAATGACATTAAGTCAGAGTTAAGCGATTCTAGTAATTATGGGTTGGTAAAAGAAGAATGTGAAAAAAATGAGAGAGGGATGAGATTGCAGTTATTCAAAGCCTACAAATATGCTACGATTCCAGAACACTATGCAAACATGACGTCAAGGAAAGGAAGTAAGGGTTCCTTCCCGGGATGTTATTTATAAATAAAGAGCCAGTGCGAAAGGTAAGTTAAGACAAAGGAAATAAACCAAGAAAGATTACGCGGAACATTGATATGTGAATGGGCCAACCAGTCGTTAGTAGTTGATTCATGAAGGGCCTAGTTATAGCTAGATAAGAGGATACAGACAAATCAATAGATCGTGCAAGATAAACAGAACGAACACCACATAGGGAATCCAGTCTCACAAATTTGACATCATGACCTTGAGAAATATTAAGATAGAAGTTGGGGTAGTAAAGGTACCGTATGAGGATTACGGAGATAAAAGGGAGTGCCGCTGGAAAAACAATCAAAATATCAGCTAAGAAGCAACCCCACGAGCACAAGTTCATGGAGATAAATAACTACAGATATATAGGCAAGGAAAGACATCAGGAGGTCTGTATATAATGTAATGATCTCACAACTTTACAAGATTTAAAGGGTCCTCCCTAAGTACTACCATGAAAGACTAGCTAAGGAAAATAAGGAAGCAGGCTTCAACCTAAACTCAGTGACCTAAAGAGGATATGGTCACGTAATAACAGTCTCACAACAACATTATATGCACTCCATAGAAAGTGTCACCTACCACGGCTAATGAGCGGGGAGTGAAACCAAAAGTGATATTCAAGACCATATGAGTTGCACAAAAATTTTTGGGCATTCGTAAGAACTCAGATAAGCTAAGTATGCACACACAAGGGGGAAAAAGGACCAAGAAAAGCAATTGCTTATGTTTGAAGAAATATGAAATGGAACCAAAGGAATTATTTGATTAATGATCAGCCGTAGAAGACTCCGGTATGAGTTAAAAGAAGGAATTGGGTCTAAGTCATGGATAAAGGATTGAATCATTACAAGATTGTATCATGGTTTTCCATAGCATCCTTGAAGGCTAAAGTAATAACTAAATTGCATGAGCCACATATCAGAAGATAGCTTAAGCCTACATGAAGGCTGATTAGAAGGAAAAAAAACTAAAGAGTTACATCAACCAAGCAAATCATGAGTCTGATTATTGGCTCCGGACAATTATAGAAATCGGATTGAGAACATTGCAGAATCACTCTTAAATAGTAGAGGTATAAGAGAGAGAGAACAGTAGACATATTTTATAACGGCTCTACAATGAAGCCGACTGAAGAGTACCAGCCTCATAAGAAGTTAGTATGAAGTTACCACCGGATTGTGTATGCACCAAAGGTGCAAGTATTATAATAGAGCTTCAGGTTGTGGAGGTAAATTATACCTATGTGGAAGGGAGGTTATGAAAGAGATTGAAGAATGCGAGAAAATATTTTAAGGTAAATAAAGAAAAGGTGAACAACATACAAGATACTCAAATACAGAAGGCTATGAATAGTCAATACTGCGGATAAGAGGCTAGAAGCATAGGGATTCAGCATCCGGGAATGATAGCAGTGTCGTCAGTGGCAGACCTTCCAGCCTATGGTTTCTAAGTACCAAAAGGTCTAATTAGAGAGTAAAAGAAGAGTTAGAGACGATGTGATGTCTCGATGTTCCAGAAAAGCATAAGGAAATCAGTCGCAAGTTAAAGTATGATAGAATGACAAGGTTTTACAAATACAGGAGTAAGGATAAGAAAAGGGAAAGTGAGAAGGTGACGAAAATGGATAAGTCCTCAGGATTAAGCTCGTGAAAACAAGGGAGCTGATGATTCCTCTAAGTTATAGAAATCTCAGTTTAACTTGAATGAACTCAAAGGAGTCTAAGACTAGCAGCATTTTGAAGAGATGGAATGCTGCCCTGGTAGTAAAATGAGGGTGTAATTGTGGTAGGTAAAGGATAACGTTTGGGCCTTCGATTAAGTAATGACTTGAAGAGGATTTTCACGTATTGTACGGGATTAAAATACCCACGTAAGGTGAATCACATAGGGATACTATGAAATACGGTTATGGAAGCATGGTATCACCCCCAGGTGGATCAGTCTAATCATTTCAGATGTTCCCCGATAAGACATGAGACGTAGCAGTCGTGTTACATAAGAGCTCAAGTTATCAGAGGTAGATTGTAGATCAATATTGAGGTGAATCAATAAGGGATGGATAAAAGTTACAAGTAGGAAATTAGATGAGGCCATTAGTCTTAAGGATAAGCAACGAGAGTAACCTGAAGTTGGTAGCAGACCTCAATAACGATAAATCGAAGTAATATTTATGATATAGTATGGCCTACTTAGATGTAGTAAAGCTAATGATGCCCAGAGAGATGGCTTGACATAATTTAGTATATATTCACAAAGTAAGGTCTAGGGACTGGCTAAAAGCTGGAGGAAAGAGGAGAGAGAGTCGCATAGTCGCACATAATAGAAAGAAGTCGTACAGGCTACATGACAGAAGGTAGAAATAGTTACGAGATTGGGAGAATTCCGACCATAAGTCATGGTGTGATAAAGAGGCCTAAAGGGGGGAGTGCCCTATCCTTTGAAATTATTCATGGAGCAGTTGCCTAAATGGCAAGGAGAGTACTAAAGTATTCAGAAGGTATAAGTCATGAAAATGAAAAGTGCATTAGTCAACATTCGAGGACAAATGTTCCAAAGGGGGGAATGAAGTTACACCCCATGTTTTCGTACGTGGAAGTATGCCATAAATAAATTGATGGAAGCTTGGGAAATGAGATGTCACATCCCGTATTTTCATACGTTAAAGTTTTGTCGTAAGTTAATCGACGTATGTTTGGGAATGAGATCATGAGGTTATACGTATTATGTTATTACAAGCAAATGATAATTAAATTCGTGAAGGTGAGAGGGTAAGAAAATCGATGAAAATGAATTTCGTCGAAGTTTGGCATTTTGAGATAAAATACGGCCCAGACTATAAATACCCGGTATTTATGGACTAGTTCCATATAGGGTACCACATGTCCATGATAGTAAAATGTATTAAAAGTGAGTAGTATTTTAAGTAAATTGAGATAATTCTTAATTATGTGGATTTTTGGTGAAAAATTAACCATGTAATTAAGGAAATAGGTGGATAAAAATTGGATAGACTTAAACCCACCAAAATGTGGCAGCAACTCATGTCTTAAGTGGTGACTATTAAATTACACGACAATGCGTCACATTTGAAGGGAATTGTTGGCCTAGTAAGCCAAAATGTCACGACCCAAATCCTAACTTAGGTCGTGATGGCGCCCAACATCGGGGTCAGGCAAGCCAATACTAAATTTACTAAGGGTTCCTTCTTATTAGTGTAAACATTTAAACATAAACTCGGTTTGTTTAAAACTTAAGACATAAATTGACAAGGATAATTAGCTAGTTTTTAATCAAAAGTGGTCATGAGGAGGCATGAGCCAATATATATACAGACCTGCAATCCATAATAACTATCACGTGTGTACCAGGAACTAGTGTCACAAGTCCTACGGGCATACTAACAGAATATACAAAAGATATAATATACAGTCCCACTGTCTGGAGGAAATAGACGGGAAATAAGAAAAAGAAATCCCATGGTGCTACCGGAGATCGCCAGGAGAAAGCAGCTCACCGTGAAGTCAGGTCCGTCTATAATCAAAATCAAACTCCAGTCCGACAACCAGATGAACCAGCCTCAGAACCTGTACAATTAAGTACAGAAGCGTAGGATGAGCACATAAATATATATGTACCTAGTGAGTATCCCGCCTAACCTCAAAGAGGTAGTGACGAGAGGTCGACTGGACACTCACTAAGGTCCAACAGTATAAATCAACAGAATATGATGAAAACAGTAGGCATGTAAAGGCAGTGAGGCAGTGAAGCAACAAATATATATAATGCACTGCAATCCGAGGAAGTACTGGAAATAAATAGACAATTACTACTTCCCCTTTTCCCCAAATATCTGTCAAAACAGTGTCCACGAATTTAGTAATAAATAAATCGTGCGCATAAGGATAAGGAAAACCGATCGGAGTCATAAGATAGTCATGTCCGTGCACTTCCGAGGGTCGAATGGCCCGAACCATAAGTGCACATTTCCATAAAGTACTCATATATATGCACTGCCGAGGATGGAACGGCCCGAACCAAAAGTGCATCTTCCAATCCGCCGTGGGGTACGGCCCGTTCCCATAAGAGTGGGGGAAGTCACACTCCGCTCGCGGTATGTAAATTGCAAAGCGGTCACATACACACACACTCTTCCTTTTTAAATTATTTTTCAATAAACAATTCCTTACAATTCTCAAATTCCATGATCTCAGGAAAATAAGCCGCATGTAACATTTAATTTATTAAGCATATAGTTCATATTAAGTAAGACACAAGGCATGGTGTGGATCTAACTACCCGTACATAATAATAATAGCCGCTACGTATGGACTCTCGTCATTTTGTACGTACGTAGCCCCCAAAATTTTCACATATAGCATTTAAAACACATACAGGGACAATTCCCTCTTACGAGGTTAGAAAGGAGACTCACCTCGCGTCGCACCAACTCCCCGGG
>MDKJ01161114.1:0-16010 GCA_005239525.1 Nicotiana knightiana | reverse complement strand
CCCCCCCCCGCTCCCCGCCCCCATGAAAAAAAGAAGGGCTTAGGTGCAGAGATCGGGTTCTTGACATTTTGGACAAACTCCTTTGGAAGGAAGAAGTAAAAGGAAGAGTCGCCACCTAACGATTTTTATGGTGCGTTAGGGCAGCTTGAGTATTAACTGATGAACTAGTTTGCATTACCAGAGATTGGGTAAGGGATTAAAGTTATCCCAAGGGGAAGGTGTTAGGCACCCCTCAGGATCCACAACTGTGGGTCCCGGCCCAATGGTTTCGTGAATTCGGACAATGAGCAAATAACAAGCAAGGCTCACATAAGAGGGATTTCAAACAAGTATTGGAGTTTTGAAAAAAAAAATTTAAAGTAAACATTTGAGAAAAAATGTCCTAGGTTTAAAGTATCACATCAATGCAATACCTGGTAATCACTCTTCGAAGAGGGGCTACACGTGGTTTTAGCGCATCGGTCATCATATCTATATTCTACCCTTCCCACCCGTGGAGGTAATTAGAACGTGTGTTGGTCATGGATTCTATTGCGTGTTGTTACCCGTCCCATCTTATCAATCGTGGAATAGATTAGGACTGCTATCCTAAAGGGTATGTACTAGGCAGATCCCCTAGGTTTAAAAGAAAAATTCTAAGTGACAAATAAAATATTTAGGACTGCAAGTATAGGGGAAACACAGGAGCAGATATGAGGCTCATGACTTCCTCCAAAAATTAATACACATAATTAGCATGACTCAAACAAAGAGGTCATTGAATTTCACAACCTAAGGCAGGATGTCTAAGTGAGAATACAGTAATGGGGCAGTCTCACTACTGAGTTTCAGAAGAGATCTTTTTACCAGTTCTAGACTATGAATTCTGATAAGTAATTAGCCATACAATACAAAGAGACAATTTTCCCAGTTTTAATAAACTAAATGCCTAAGGCTTTCCTAGGAAGGTTTAACAAACTCCAGTTATCTTGTTTAGATTTAATCATGGTAAAAGAGTGAGTATTTAAACTAATGTGAATGCAGTGTCCTACAAAACAGGATATCTAAATGCATACAGGGTGTAGAATGATGCAAACCTACACATGCTTTTCTAAATGCACAAACGTTTTCAGAAATCAGAATCTATTATTGTTTTAGAGCGGATTTACTTATTAAAACATATTTTGACTCGGAATAGGAAATACATAAGCGTAGTTAAGTTATTGAACCTGGCACATGATTTCTAATGCAAATAGCAGTATGTCCTTAACACATGAGTTTGGCATAGGTAATATGAGCATGCTGAGAATGAATTCCTAAGGTAACATGGTCTCTAATGCAAATATTGATGATTAAGTTTTTTAACCTAAAACAGGATATCTAGACATGGTGATCGTGAAGATGCAGAGACAGTAACATAACAAACATTTTTTTAGTTATTTAACTACGAACATGATTTCTAAGTGAGGCATGAGTATGGCAAAGATGCTGAGATAAACGAGCCTAAAACATGTTCTCTAATGCATGCATGACAGGTATTCTTAAGCATGGTAACGATTGCACACATATAAAAAATAAATCCTATAAGCATGGTTTCTACCAGTAATTATACTAAGCATGCATAACCTCACCCGTTTCACTATCCAACTCCAGATTCATTTTTATAACTAATTATTACAGACCAGTGTTGCATAAATTACACAAAATCAAAATTAAGAAGTTACTGTATGGAGCCTAACAATAGGCCCAAGTATCTATATCCAAACATGCCATATGCTATGACCCTTTGTAACCCAGATGTGTCATCGTTCCTAAGGATCTCAGAGGACCCCAGGCAGTGCTCACACCCAAGTACCCTAGCCAGGAATGAGTAAGTGCAGTGTGGAATGCCAGCCTTGTGCGTCAGAGTTCAATGGGTACTCAAATGGTCCCTAAGGCAGTGCTCACACGAAGGGGGCTGAACTTAGAACTAAGAGTAGTGAAATATGCCTATAGTTTAAAAGAGGGTTGAGTTTGAAAAGTAGGTTTTGAAATAATTGTTTTGATAATAGCTTCAGAGAACAACATGAGAATTTGTTTTACGAAAAACTAGCTTTAAGAAGAAAGAAACATGACCATCAACCACTCAGAATATACATGGTTTAGGAAGAAAACACAAACAGGGATAAGGGGAATGGGGGAAAAGTAAGTCACATAGTAGAAGCAGACTTGCACACAAATAGTCCTTAGGCTAGAGCTATATGGTTTAAACAATCACTGCCTAGTTATCACAGAATGTTCATGCCAGGAATCAAATAGCTTTAAATTGAAGGGGTGTCAAACAGAGTCACATATTAGGTCCAGGATTAGGATTTACATAATAACTAAGTATTAGGGGGTACATGCTCATAGTGTTGGGAGTCAGGCAGATTCAATGATGAAAGCATATAAGAGAAAGCAATATACATATTAGATTAAAGGGAAAGGGGAATCACATAGACAGGTAGACGTGAGAAACATGTTGAGTTGAATGCTATAAACTTAAACTAGAAACATACCAGTTAGGAGTAAGAATAGAATAGCAAGGTGCAGAGAAGTAGAGCAACATGATAGTGGTATGCAGAGCAATTGAGCTGCAATAAGTTACTCAGTCTTGGCTTTCAATCCACTGAACATCTAGAAGAACAAGAGAGAATATGCAACAAAGCAAGTGAGAGTTCAGAGTAATATGAGTGTTGTTTTGTGTGTGTGTTCGTGTATCTATTGGTTGTATTATGATAAAGAGAGTACGGTGTTTATAATTCTGAAAACGAGTAAAGAAAATAAGGTAAGGAGTAATTAGTCTAACATAATTATGGAAATAATAACCAATTAGTGTCAATTAAAGGCCTGGACTCCCTTTAATTTGGGAGTCAAGTTCAAATGGTCCAATCAGAGTTAAATCAGGGAAAAGAATCAACTAGAGTGATCTTACCATAACGGGGGTAGTAAAAGCATGGAGTATTTAATAAAGACCAGGTTCAAAACACATAATTACGGAAAGTAAAACTGATAACATATTTACAAAACAAAGTACGGGTTCTGAAAATTAGTCGAGGGAATCTCGACTGTAATTGAAATCACAGGAAATCAGGCATAATCAAGGAAAGTATCACACAATCAAGGGAAACAATTCAAAAAATTAGTACAAAACATACAAAATCATAGGTTTGAGGAAAATATCACAACTATGCAAAAAGATACACAGAGTCAGTAGAGGGTATCAGATAAACAACCATTAGATCAATAATCAAACCTATTGAACAATACTCAGCACCAGAGTTCAGAGAAAACCTAAGCGAGAGGGATAGTAGAGATTCAGGAAACCTAACCATGAATTAGAATAAGAAACATAGAGCACATAGAGAGTGTAGTAAAAGTATACAGATTGGCTAGACATAGCAAACAAGACGCACTGAAACCCTAAAAGTTGGGGTTTTCAGTAAGAAGCTTTGAATCAAAACGTATTGACAGAGAAAAGCATAGAATAACATTAAAGTAGAAGTAAAAAAGAAATCAATTTTCGAAAGCAGTTTGTTAAACCCTAGTTTTAAAAATTGAAAGATCGTTTAAAGATGAAAGTTTTTAGAGAAAAAAAACGTAGAAAAGCTTTGTAATACTATAGATCTAAAGTAGATCTAGAATAAATGGAAAGACATAGGTTTAGGGTTTCGTGGAACCCGTAGAAGTAGGAAGAACCTCGAAGACGGCACCGGCCTAAGCCGGAACAGGTCGTAATCCTTACTCAAATAGCCGGAGAGGTCGGAAAGTGGCACGGGACCATAGGAGATGAGTTGGACCGCTCGAAGTTTTTCTGAGAGCCCCAGAATATCACTGGACTGGTGCAAAATGAGTGGGTAACCAAGAGGCGATGAGGAGCCATGGTTTTTGGTGAGAGAACCAGCCGGAGAAAATAACCGGACTACATCAGAGAAGAGAAGCCAAAGGATGCTTCTAGAGAGAACTAGAGAGTACTAGAGAGAGATAGAGAAAGAGAATGAGTGTTGAGAGAATGAGGGGTCGGAGGGGGGTAGTGATTAGGTTTAATTATGGTAATATTCATCTGGACCGTTGATCTCATTTGATCAACGATTCAGATAAGGTGTGGGGTTGGGCCGGGTATGAACGTGTTTTGGGATGGGTTGGTTAGGTATTAAAGGTTCAGGTGGGTTGGGTTTAAAACTGGGTATAATTTAAATTGAAATGGGCTAAACGTTAAATACCCAATTAAATAAGATAATTAAATTTAAATTGAAATGGGCTAAACGTTAAATACTCAATTAAATAAGATAATTAATTAATAAAATAGCTAATAATTGTGTAAAAAATAAATTGAGACCAAATAAATGAAATTAAGGAGATTGACTAAGATATAAAAATTATAAATTATCATTCATTGATTTTAAAATGGTATAAATGCACATTTGTGCTATAATCGCAAAAACTGTTGAAATTAACTGAATAATGCCAATATTGGATTATTTGTGAAATAATAAAATCCTAAGGGAATTAAATAGGATATAAATAACATGTTGAGTAAGAAAAATAATTTGAAATTATATCATTTATGAATAATTATGGAATATAAAGTGTTAAATAACAGTAAAATAATTTAATAAAAATACGAAAAAACTGTGAGAAAATACCAGTTACTGCAAGGAGTGATTTTGAAAGTATATGTACAAGTTTGAAAATTATTTGAGAAAAAATTGGGTATCAACAGCTGCCCCTCTTTACCCGAAAAGGATGAAAGAGTTGTCAAGTAAAGATATGATGGCCAATTTTGACCGGAGGGAAATAGTATGAATGATTTAGGCCGCACCCTGGCTTCTGAGCTGCCTATATATCCCTAGTTGTATAGGAATCAGGTGGTATGTAGTTCATGAGTCAGCGGCGAAGTATACCGGTGAAGTCTCACAAGGACGGACGCAAGGGGCAAGGTAAGGTGAACAAAATGGCTTACGGGAGTGGTTAGGAGAACTAGAGCGGTTCGCTCCTACCTGGCTGGCTGTTCTTAGACGAATTTCCTGCAGACGAATAACAAGCATAGATTGTGCGTAATTTAAACATGATGCATATTCCCATTGGACTATGAATGTTGTTTGTGGACGGTTGAGGATGACGTCCTTAGACCATGATGTCTTGGGCTATGAATCGCTTGATGCGGGATTCGCAGGCTATGAAATGACGTTCTCAGGCCATGAGGATGGTGCCTCCGAACCATGATGCCTTTGAAAATTGAAATATGCAGAGTGATAAAAAGGGATCCGCGCGCCATGAAATGATGTTCTCGGGCCATGAAGATAGTGCCTCTGAACGATGACGCCTTTGGATAGGTTGCCGATATTTCAGCCCATGAGAAGTGCAATAGTATGATGCTGACAAGATAGAGCTTAGTCTTGTGAATTAAAAGGGAAAAGTTTAGCTCGGAAAGAAACAAAGTAGATAATGACAGAGACGATGGTTGCTTTAAAAGGTAAATGAGAGGCAACTTTTAGCCCCAGAAGGTAGAATGGTAGCCTTATGCAAGATGCGAAATGCAAATGGAGGTAGAGCTTAACCTCGGAAGGCATAATAGTGGCCTTATGCAATGCGAGAAATAAAATGCAAATGGAGACAACGTTTAGTATAAGAAGGCAGAATAGTAGACTTATGCAAGAAATCAAATGCAGATGGAGGTAGAGCTTAACCTCGGAAGGGAGAATGATATCCTTATGCAGGAAATAAAAATGCAGATGGAGACAACGTTTAGTCTCGGAAGGCAGAATAGTAGCCTTATGCAATACAGGAACTAAAGTGCAAATGGAGACAGCGTTTAGTCTCGGAAGGCAGAATAGTAGCCTTATGCAAGATGCGAAATGCAAATGGAGGTAGAGCTTAACCTCGGAAGGTAGAATAGTAGCCTTATGCAAGATGCGAAATGCAAATGGAGGTAGAGCTTAACCTCGGAAGGTAGAATAGTAGCCTTATGCAATGCGGGAAATAAAATGAAATGGAGATAGCGTTTAGTCTCGGAAGGCAGAATAGTATCCTTATGCAAGAAATAAAATGCAGATGGAGGTAGAGCTTAACCTCGGAAGGCAAAATAGTTGCCTTATGCAAGATTAAAGGAAAACATAAATTTTTAGCTAGTGTTAATTACGGAAGAGCATTGTGATAATGAAGCATCGTTTGTGCTGATAATAAATGTTGGCGTGTGCGATGAATTTTAGGAACGATGTCTGTCCTTTGAGCGTATAATATGTTTTGGGGCTTCTGCAACTTGTGCGTGCATCCAAAGAAAGATCGTGAGTTTTGTAATGGGAAAGGTTAGTTCGCATTCCCGATGGCTCTCCTTGGCTCGTTGGCTTAATCTGATGATATTTTTCACATCATCGGGGTAGCACTCGCTAAACAAGTTGTTTCAATAAATATGCATGATTTTGTAAAAGTATAATATATAATCTAAATAGTTTTAGATGAACCGACGACATGACACGGTTCGAAGAATTGCAACCTCTCCTGCTGTGGAATTTTGAGGGTCTCCCTCAAAATTCTAACCTAGTTTGCTGGGTGGACGCCTCTAACTGTTGCTCGTGCTATGGATGGCTGAACTTGCTTCAAAATTTTGAGGAGGCCCTCAAAATTCTTCCCTGATTTCCAATTTTGGGGGAAGGTGAAAAATTTATTGAGTTGTGACCGAACTCATAGGGTTACCTATGTATCCCCTCTTAAACGGGAATCAGGCCAGGCGTAGTTCAATTTACATCATTAAGAAAACATGAAGATTACAAAAAGTAGTGTTTGACTACATCTGAATTGATTGGCTTGGGCCATACTACTGCATCCATTTCTGCAAGTATGAGCGCTGCTCCTGTTAGCACTTTATGAACCATGTATCGGCCTTGCAAGTTGGGAGAGAACTTCCCCTTGGCTTCATCTTGATGTGGAAAGATTTCTTTAACACCAGTTTCTGGTGTGAATCGTCTCGGCTTGACATTCTTGTTGAAGGATCTGGTTATTTTGATTTGATATAGCTGACCATGACAAACTGAATTCGTTCTTTTTCCTTCTTTGAGGGCTAGCTTCTCGTAACCCCACTCTGCGTCGCTGAGCTCAGCTTCTTGTATAATTCTCAGTGATGGAATTTTGACTTTAGCAGGAATTACAGCTTTTGTACCATAAACTAGCATATAGGGAGTGGCCCATGTTGAGGTGTGAGTTGTGGTGTGATATCCTAATAAGCCAAATGATAACTTCTCGTGCCAGTGTTTGTGCCTTTCTATCATCTTTCTTAGTATCTTCTTGATGTTTTTGTTAGCGTCCTCAACGACTTCATTTATCTGAAGTCTGTAATCTGTGGAATTCTTGTGTTTGATCTTGAAGGTTTAACACATGGCTTTCATCAAGTCACTATTGAGATTAGAACCATTATTGGTGATGATTGACTCTGGAACTCCGAATCGAAAAATAATTTGGTCACGGACTAAATCGGCCACAACTTTCTTGGTAACTGCTTTGTAGGAGGTTGCTTCGACCCATTTAGTAAAGTAATCAATGGTGACCAGAATAAACCTGTGTCCGTTGGAGGCGGCAGGCTCGATTGGTCCAATGATGTCCATGCCCCAAGCGGCGAACAGCTAGGGTGAAATTGTTGCATTAAGCTCACTGGGAGGTACATTTATCATATTTCCATGTATCTGACAATGGTGGTATTATCGGACATACTGGGTGCAGTCCGTCTCCATAGTCATCCAAAAGTAACCAGCTCGGAGTATCTTCTTTGCCAAAACCAAACCGTTCATATGTGGGCCGCAGGTTCTAGCATGAACTTCCTTCAATAATCTCGACGCCTATTCTGCATCGATGCACCTTAGCAAACCCAAATCGGGAGTCCTTCTATACAGGATTCCTTCGCTGTGAAAGAAATTATTAGACAACCTTCGAAGCGTGCGTTTCTGAGTGGCATTTGCAAGCTCCGGGTATTCTCTTTTTGCCAAGTATTCCTTGATATCATAGAACCAAGGATTTCCGTCTGCTTCTTCTTCGACATGGGCACAGTAAGCTGGCTGATTGTGGATTTTCACGAGAATAGGATTAATGAAGTTCCTGTCTGGATGCTGAATCATAGATGACATAGTAGCCAAAGCACCGACGAACTCGTTCTGGATTCTTGAGACATGCCGGAACTCTATCTTTGTGAACCACTTTCTCAACTCCTGAACGTGATGCAAATAGGGTAATATCTTGGAATTCTTGGTTTCCCATTCTCCCTGTACATGATGTACCAATAAGTTTGAATCACCAATCACTAACAGCTCCGGGACGTTCATGTCAATGGACATTTGAGCCCCAAGATGCAGGCTTCATATTCAGCCATATTGTTGGTGCAAGGGAACCTAAGTTTAGCGGATACTGGATAATGCTGACCGGTCTCTGATACTAGTACTGCTCCATTACCGACTCCATTGAACTTTGTTGCTCCATCAAAGAACATCCGGCAACCGTCGTAGCATTCTGCAATGTCTTCTCCTATGAATGGTACCTTTTCATCAAGAAAGTATGTTTTCAGGGGTTCGTATTCTCCGTCTACCGGATTCGCAGCAAGATGGCCTGCCAGAGCTTGTCCTTTAACTACCTTCTGAGTCATGTAAACAATGTCGAATTCACTCAACAGGATCTGCCACTTGGCTAGCTTGCCATTGGGCATGGGCTTCTGAAAGATATACTTCAATGGATCCATCTTTGATATTAGATATGTTGTGTAGGCACAGAAGTAGTGGCTCAGCTTCTGTGCGACCCAGGTCAAAGCACAACAAGTGCGTTCCAATAAAGAATACCGGGCCTCATACGGAGTGAACTTCTTGCTGAGGTAATAAATAGCTTGTTTTTTCCTTCCTGTTTCATCATGTTGCCCAAGAACGCAACTGAAAGCTCCATCCAGCACTGCAAGGTAGAGTAACAGAGGTCTACCTGGCCCAGGTGGTACCAGAACCAGCAGTGTTGAGAGGTACTCCTTGATTTTGTCGAAAGCCTTTTGACAATCATCATTCCATTTGGTCGTAGCGTCCTTCTTCAGTATCTTGAAGATCGGCTCACGGATGACTATAGACTGTGCTATAAACTGGCTGATGTAATTAAGCCTCCCTAAGAAGCTCATCACATCTTTCTTGTTCCTTGGTGGTGGTAACTCTTGAATGGCTTTGACCTTGGACGGATCCAACTCTATTCCCCGGCGGCTTATAATAAATCCTAGCAACTTCCCAGCAGGAACCCCAAATGCACACTTCGCAGGGTTCAATTTCAGATTGTATTTTCGCTATCGATTGAAGAATTTCCCCGGATTCTCCATGTGATCGGCAACTTTCTTTGATTTGATAATGACATCATCTACGTACACCTCGATCTCTTTGTGAATCCTGTCATGGAATATGGTGGTCATGGCCCTCATGTAAGTGGCCCATACATTCTTTAGACCGAATAACATCATCTTGTAACAATACACTCCCCACTGCATAATGAACGTCGTCTTCTCAGCATCTTCCTCATCCATCCAAATCTGGTGATAACCAGCGAAGCAATCCACAAAGGACTATAACTCATGCTTGGTGCAGTTGTCAATCAGAATGTGTATGTTTGGCAAGGGGAAGTCGTCTTTTACACTAACCCGGTTGAGATCCCGGTAGTCGATGCATACTCTGACCTTCTCGTCCTTCTTCGGCACAGGTACAATGTTAGCTAACCATGTCAGATACTCCACTACCCAGAGAACTTTGGCGTTGATCTGCTTGGTAACCTCTTCTTTGATTTTCAAACTCATGTCAGGTTTGAACTTTCTGAGCTTTTGTTTCATTGGCAAACATGTTGGATTGGTTGGTAGTTTGTGAGCCACAATAGACGTACTTAGACCAGTCATGTCATCTTACGACCATACAAATACCTCCTCATACTCTCTTAGAAAGTTTGTGTATTCTTTCTTCTCTGATGGTGACAAATGAGTGTTGATACGAGTTTCCTTGACGTTTTCTGAATATCCCAGGTTGATAACTTCGGTCTCATCCAGGTTGGACTTAGGTCTGTTCTCAAAGTTCTCAACTTCCACGACAATCTCGTCAATTATATCGTCTTCATCTAGATCGATGTCTGTTTGCTGCATTGTCTCACTGCATGTCACAGTCATTGGTTCATCAAGACAAGTAATAGTAATGTTGTATAAATAATGTAATGAGGGAAAACAATAGCAATAAATATCGGATTTCGTAAGAGAAATTTAGAAGATTCTTTGATAGATTGAATAACTGTTTTGAACATTGACGATTTTTATTGCAGAAATTAAAAACAAATGCAGGAAATCATTTAGTAAATAAAACAGTAAATAATGCTTGTTTTAGCCTTGCTACCCTGAGGCTCGTCGGGCTTTGGTTGTCTTAATAGACCAGTTCTTGAGATACGCTCCCTTGATCAGTTTCTATGGAAGGGCCTTCCTCCCCCTCCCCCTCGAGGATAGCAAAGCAATCCATATCATAATTCCGTAGAAACAAGCTCCTCATTGCCGCAAGTTCTTCTTCTTCATCTGAACCGTAGATAGTGTCAGCTTGCTTGAAAGTCTGCTCAAGATGAGGTATCGAATGTTCCAAAGGGTAATAGGGACTACGCCAAGGTGGTGACCGGTTGTTGAATTCCTGCCAGGTGTAGTCATACCCCAGATCAAAAGTGGTACCATGCTCCTTGAGCTTTATAGGCTTCGTGATCCCTTGGAGGTTTTTACGGATCCCTTTGCCTCCCTCATATCCTTCTCAGTTCAAGATGCTCTCGATCTTGTTATCCCATCATTTGTCCTTTTCGATGGAATTAACCCGTTCAATATGGTGGTATGTTCCTCCACGTATCTTTCTTTTTCCCGTCAATCATCAGAATAGTTTGACAGCTATAAATGGGGTTGCTACCATCACCATGAATAATCATCTCTTGGTGGTTCCATTAGAATTTTACCGCTTGATGTTGTGTTGATGCTACAGCCCCAGCAGCATGAATCCAGGGTCGTCCCAACAATAGGTTGTAGGATGCCGGAACATCCATTATCTGGAAATCCACATTGAACCAAGTTGGTCCCATCTGTAGACATAGACTGATCTCCCCCATGGTGGACCTGTGAGAACCGTCAAAAGCCTTCACATTGATCGCCCCATCCTTTATCTCATGTATCCCTCTACCCAATTTCTTGAGTGTTATCAGCGGACAGATGTTGGGACTGGAATCTCCATCAATCAAGATTCTTGTGATGAAATGATCCTCGCACTGCACGGTGATGTGCAACGCTTTGTTGTGCCTAAATCCTTCAGGTGGTAGCTAATCCTCATGAAAACTGAATTTATGACTCTCCAGTACCTGTCTTACCATATTGGCCATTTCCCCACTAGTGATATTGTTTGGCACATATGCTTCACTCAACACTTTCAACAAAGCATTCCTACGTGTTACGGAATTCTGCAGCAGAGAGAGGATGGATATTTGTGCCGGTGTCTTGTTGAGCTGGTCGATGACTAAATACTCCTTCTCTTGTATCTTTCTCCAAAGGTTGTCAGACCTGTTTCAATAAAGGGAGGCCGGTTGGCGGCCTGCTTGCTCGACTCGGCCAGATGCTCAGGGTGTAGACCCTACTAGTTCTAGTCATACCCTGTGCTGCGACAGCTTCCTCAGACCTGACCTTTTTTTTTTGGTGTTGCCTCAACTGCGTAGTCTCAAGGAATAGCGTTTGAATTGAAGGGTGGCATAGTTTACATCGCCACCGGAACTGGTGCAGCCATCTTTATTTCAAACAGAATGCGTGTTCGGGGTGGCAAGTTTGCGACCTCGAACGAAGTTGGTGTATTTGTTGGAGGTACAAACTCAACTTTAATTGGCACTGGTGACTTTGCCGGTGGTGCTGCTTCAAACTCGAATGGCATAGACATATTCACATCAGAGGCCTCAAATGGCTGAATCTAGACTATGATCGGTTTGAGAGTGACTGTGGATTTCTTTGGGTCATCGCCTTCTGCGATCAACCCGATTGACCCCTAGGGGTCCCAATCATCTTCTATTTCAATCATACGGATACCTCTACCCTTATGGTCTGGCAGAGGATTGTCACGAATGTTTGGAGTGAGGTCTTTTGCCACAATAATCTTGTCGTCAATGAGAGACTGTATTTTGTCCATTAGAGAGCGGCATTCCTCGATGGTTTGCCCTTTCATGCCGGAATGGTATGCACAGGATTTGTTTGGGTTAACCCATTAAGAGGGATTCTCAGGGGTGGCAGTAGGGATAGGTGTAAAATAACCAGCTTCTTTGAGTTTTTCATATAGCTGGTCAATGGGCTCGGCTCTGGAGATATATTCTTTGGAGGACGACGATCAAAATTGGGACGAGGTCTAGAGAAATTTTGGCGTACAGGAGGGGATTGGTAATGAGATGGCTGGGAACTATAAGTGTGGTAGATAGGAGTAGGTTATGGATATTTGGGCAAAGCAGGTTGATATGTGGGTTGTAGAGTTTGGTAGAAAGGTGGTGGAGTTTGGTAATTTGGCGATGGAGCTTGGTAATTTGGTAATGGTGCTTGGTAATTTGGTGAGGGATGATATGTGAGTGGAGGTGTCGGATAGGTTTGGTACTTGAGTGGGGACTTAGTTCTTTATGCAACCATTATAGCTCCCACATGTCTCTTCTTAGACACACCACCGGATTGTAAAGCCTTGTTAGTGGCTTGCAAAGCTTCAAAATTTGTAACTATACTGCGTTTAATACCTTCTTCAATCCGCTCACCCAATTTGATGATGTCAGAAACTTGCGGCCCTCTACCATCATTAACCGTTCATAATGCTGCGGGTCCAGAGCTCCGACAAAGAACTTGTTCATCTGTTCTTCTTCTAGAGCAGGTCTGACTTTAGCGGCTTCGGACCTCCAACGAGTAGCATACTTGCGAAAGGTTTCTATAGGCTTCTTTTTCAAATTCTGAATGTAGAACACATCTGGTGCGTTCTCTGTGTTAAATCTAAACCTGTCCATGAAATCAGACGCCATGCCTACCCAGTTTGACCATTTCTTGGGGTCTTGGCTGATGTACCAAGATAGTGCTCCCCTCAAACTCCTCATGAACAGCTTCATGCGGATTCTTTCATCCTTTCCCACGCCGAAAAATTTATTGCAATAGGTCCTCAGATGGACTCTCGGATCACCAGTACCGTCAAACATTTCGAACATTGGAGGTTTGTACCCCTCGGGCAGTTCGACATTAGGTTGGATAGAAAGGTCTTCATAGTTCAACCCTTTGATCTCTTTGGTCCCTTCAACACCCTGAACTCAGCTGGTCAGTTTCTTAGCTCTTCGGCCAGGTTCCTGATAAGTAAATCCTTTTCGTCAGACTTGGATACCTGTGGATAGGCGTAGTGGAGTGTGTCATGGTTTCCACATAGATGGGATTGTTATAGGTGTGGAAATGGTCTTTTGTGGGATTTTGAGGTTCTGGGATGAGCAGTGGGGTGTTATTTGTGGTGTGGCAAGCATTGTACTGTGTCGGGAGGTTTTGGTTCTTTGGGGGAGTGGTGTGATGGTTTTTCTGTCTTGGGATATTTTGTGGAGGTGTGGGGTTTTGAGCATTTGGAAGGTTGACGTTAGGGACGTTGAGGGAAAATGATAAGCTGGCCAGATTCCGGACCTGATCTAGTTCTTCCTGAAACTTCAGCAATTTTTGTTCAAGCGGCGACATGTTCTCATGCAAGACCTGAATACCTCGGCCATCAGTGGCCTCCACCCTTTCAACCACATTCTCCTTTATAATGCCGCTGGATTCTTCCATCTTACTTTTTCCTTTTTTTTGTCCTTAGGGGGACTCGGGGAAGGAGTAGGTGGAGGGCCCCTGGATTTGGTGCGATAGGCTGATGATGCCAGAATGTACGAACTAACCTTTGGGGAAGGGACTAAGGAAAAAAATAGAAACAAAAGGTAACCAAGTCAGTGATGATTATGAAAAGAGTATTGCAGTATTTAAACACATAATGCGGAAATGAAAGCGTGTCCTAAGTTGGGGACCTCTTTGCGCCCGAGGTAGGCCTAGCGACAAATTGATTTGGAGAACATAAAATGCTAAATGCCTTATTTTATTGATAAGAAAAAACAGACGAATCCCAAAACGACAGAGGAAAAATAAAAATCACTAAGGGCCATTGGTCTTATCACATTGTTGGAAAAATAAAGACGTTCCTATATACTTGGACCCAGAAGGACCTTCCCTAGATTCGGCATTCCTGCTTTCTTCTAATAGCATTCTCAGCTCGTGAAGTCCTAGCAGTAGATAAGTTCTGGCTAAATATCCCCCTGCAGCTCCTTCAACCTTTTGATGAACTTTTCTTCTAAATCGATTATACCTCGTTCCAAATATCCCAGCCTTTTGTTGGCGCTAATAGCCATGTCCTTCCATTCCTCAATCTGTATTTTGTTGGACTCATGTATCTTGGGGTGATCATCCTCATTCTCCCGGATCCTTTTACGCAACTGGTTGAACTTGACTTGTGCTTCAGCTCTTTCATCTACAACCCTGTGACCTCGGGCGTACCCTGGCTTGCTCTGACCACCCAGATCTTCTTCTAACCAACCCGGATAGAAAAGGGTATAACCGGCGTGACACATGTCCGGCTCGATGGTGTCTTTCTCGAGTATAACCTTGTAGTTCCATAGGTGCTGAGCTTGGCACCTGTGAGGACTGTCATTGTTTTGAAAGTCAGCTCGGAGATGGCTCATCTTGTCGACCCTAGGGATGACTTGTTTCCTTCATGCCTGCCTCATAACTCGAAGAGGGACGTAAGGATAGGACCTTCTGAGACCAATCAATACCAAAAATGATGCGTCTCGGGATCGAATGATGAACTCATCCGTTCGAAACCATTCGAACATCCACTGATATAGTTCATTCGCTTTGGGTGATGGAAAGCGATGTGGTCATCCCATATTTGGCGGTGGATGTCCTGGCGATATTCCCCTTTTGGAGATGTTCTACAAGCCAGAGTTGGAGTAACAGATTGCAACCTTCAAAATATTTTTCTCCTTGTTGACATTTTTCTAAAGCCCGGTACAAATCTGCAACGATCATGGGCACAATGCTGAAATATTGCCCATTTAACCCTTCCATTACGGTGTTAGTTACCACGGTTAACCTGGTTTGGATCCTTTATTTCTTCATCGGGAACACGATCAATCCCAAAAAGCAGACCATAAAGACGAACACTCGGTGATGGACGTGTCCCAGAGAGGTGATAGCAAACTTGTCATGGTAGGTACGATATGATTTGTTGTAGCCATACCGTTCGTACAAGTAATCAAAAGGAATGTACGAATCCTCCAGACATACCAACTCCGCATCCTTTTTTAGACCCATCATTTTCAGGAAACTTCTGCCTGTGCGGTTCTCAGGCATCAGCAACCCCGGTGTTTCCCATACTAGGTTAGCCAACCCTCCTATCTCTTCTATCAACGGTTCCATTTCGATGCTCCCAAAGCGGAACACAGACCTTTCGTGATCCCAGAATAGGGTAGCAGCCTCTACTGTCATTTTGTTAGGCTGGATTTCTAGAAGTGATGGTAGATTACCCAAATGTTTCCTAACGATAGCTTTGTCGCTAGAGTGTAAATCATCCCACCAACTCAGCAATTTTGGGTGGATGTTGGAGACCATGTCGAATCTAGGGGACTTCGTGCCTCATTTATTTTTCTGCAAAACAAATAGGTTTGGCCCTTACCCCCACCGGACTCGACTATTTAACGTCAATAATTAGCAAGAAGCATTTAGTTCTCCAAATAAATGCATAGAACGTGAGGGCGTCCCTTTGGGTTCAGGGAAACCCGGTGGACTTTTGGACAAGGATATCTTAAAAGATATCATGCGGACAACACTTTAGCTTTGACTAGGTTTGACCATGATGCATTCAACAATTCGACAGAGTAAGGTTTCTATGGGGTTTTAGACTGGTATCTTTGAGCGGACAACTCAAAGGGGAAAG
>ML401982.1:9839-26421 GCA_005239525.1 Nicotiana knightiana | reverse complement strand
CTGGGACGAATATCACGTCCTGAGGGTCCTAAGTAAGGATCGTACCTGTTTTTACCTGATCTTTTGTCTGATTCAGGACGTCTGGATCTGAAATGATATTCATCTCTTAAACGAGCAATGATATATTCTTCTATTATGAGTTTAGTACTATACCTGTTATATACATCGTTCCATGTTGTAGCGGGGAATCCTCTTAGACTTTCCTTAAGTTGTCTCGTGGCTTCTGAGCTTTTATCGTTTAGGTTGCTTGCAAATTCCATGGCTGCCCAATTATCAGGCACCCTGGGTAATTGCATTCTTTGTCGTTGAAACTTGTCTACAAACTCACGGAGTAGTTCCGTGCCTCCTTGTTTTATTTTGAATATGTCTTCCATTCTTTTCTCAACTTTTTGTGCACCAGAGTGTGCTTTTATAAATGAATCTGCAAGCTCAACAAAAGAGTCAATAGAATTTTCAGGGAGAAGAGAATACCAGGTTAGGTCTCCTTTGGTAAGTGTTTCCCCAAATTCTTTGACAAGGACTGATTCAATTTCTTATTTTGTTAAGTCGTTGCCTTTTACTCCAGTAGTGAAAGCAATCATATGATCACGTGGGTCAGTTGTTCCATCATATTTGGGAATGTCAGGCATTTTAAACTTCTTGGGTATAGGCAAAGGTGTTGCACTTGGCTTCCAAGGTTGTTGAGAATACCTATCAACATCAATGTCTTTGATAATAGGTGGTACTCCAGGAATTTGTTCGATGCGATCGTTCTGCTCCTTCATCTGTTTTTGCATGGTTAGCAGTAAATTTTGTAATTCAGAGTTATTAGATATTGTCTCACTTCGAGAAATTCACTAGGAATATCTCCCCTTCCTGAGTTTTCCAACCCAGATTGAGGATTTTCCATGGTGATGGTATTATTGGGGGGTGGTGTCGGTGGTGCAGGTAACGCTTCCAATAATCCCCTCGTAAATTCTTGCAAAGCTTGGCTCACATACTCTGCAATCATTTGCTTTACTCGATCTTGTTCCACCATTTGATCATTATTATCATTGTCGTTATTGGATCTTTCTGGGGATTGTTCCCTTGAACCACGTTGGGTTCTTAAAGGTGATGGAACTGGGGTTCCATTCCTTTGCTGGTTGTTGTCGTTGGAGTTCGACATAGTTCAGAGGATATCGCTTGAAAAGCAAACAAAGATTATCAGATTCCCGGTAAAGGAACCAATTTGTTTAACCAAAGAATTAGATCTTTTGACCAAAGCTATTTCTAGGATGAACACGGTTACTGATAATCGAAGAAATAAAGAGAAACGAGTAGTAGACAATATTCCAGAAATATATAAAAGCAAAGTAGATTGTATTCGAAAATTAGATGATCCTTTACAAGCTGTATTTTTGTCCCTTATATAGGAGATTCCTTGATATAACGTACAACTCTTGATATGATTACCCATTAACGACTAATTATGACATTAATGGGGCGTTACAAAGGATAACGGTAATTGGGGTACGGTTACATACATACGAGTAATCAATTGTGGGTCCTTGAATCTGCCCGTAGCTTTGTCCAGATTCATTCTGACCGTGTCTCTTCCCTGTCTTGATCAGGTTGAGTTTCTCGTGGCTGATGGACTCGATGGTTTATTGATTCGTGCCTCTTTGTTTCGTATCTCTTTATAGAATCACGTCCAGTTGTCGTGTTTCCCTTGGTCCATGTATCAGCTAACATGTGAGACTCTTTTTTACCAATACAATAGCAATAAAGCACAAATAATAGGAAGGGCACATGCAAAGGGGGAATCACAATATAAGAAATAAGGAACCGGGACAAGACAGAATCAATCAATATGCCTTAGCGAAATACACAAGTAAAAACAGTAAAGGAAATTGCACGACATCACCCTTTGTGCTTTTACTCTCAACCTCACCATATGAATAATACGGCACAGCATCACCTTCGTGCATTAAACCTCACATAATATACACCGCATCACCCTTCGTGCTTTATCACTCTCATGTCATGGCACGACATCACCTTTCGTGTATTAAACCTCACATATCATGGCACGCATCACCCTTCGTGCTTTACACTCTTCCTCACAATATGAATAAATCATGCACGACATCACCCTTCGTGCTTTTACACTCTTCCTCACAATATAAATAAATCATGTACGACATCACCGTTCTTGCTTTACACTCTTCCTCACAGTTCACAGAATCAATAATAACGGATATAGGGAAGTTTCACAAAGAAATCAATATTTCACCAATGATTTATTTCATAATTTAACATCTCAACCTTGAATCAATATTCACAAATTTATCAACTTCGGTGGAACCAGATATAAGTTTACCAATATTTCAATGACAACAATAAGCACGGATAATAGGATTTAAAACTACAAGATTCGCAAAGGATAGAATTTCGCTCGCATGCTATGACCCAATAACAACGCATAGATGCTCCTCACCTCACCTATACATCGTATTAAACAACTAAACACGTAGCAAATAATTACACAATACATATTCCCTCAAGCCAAAGTTAGACACAACACTTACCTCGCTCCCAATATCACTTAACGTTTAATCACAACTTTGCCTTTCAAATTAGCCTCTGAGTCCACAATATCTAGCAAATTTCCAACCAAATGATTCAACATAAGCCTTAGGAATCATCCCCGATAACTACGGTTCAATTTAGTTCATATTTGAAAAAATCAACAAAAGTCAACACCCGGCCTCGCTTGGTCCAAACCCGAAATTCAGACCAAAACTCGATTACCCATTCACCCCGAGCCCTGATGTACAATTGGTTTTGGAATCCGACCTCAATTTGAGGTCTAAATCCCCAAATTTCGAAATCCCTAGTTTCCTACCCAAAATTTCTAATTTCACCATAAAAATCCTAGATTCTACGTTGAAATCTTGTTAAAGGAAGTAAAAGATTGAAAGAAAAGAGTTAAGAATCACTTACCTATGATTTGGGAAAGGTTTGGTCTTTGGAAAATCGCCTCTTGAAGTTTAGGTTTTGAAAAATGGGAGAGCGAATGAAAAATCCCGTCTAAGTTCAAAGTTATCAGCTACAGATGTCGCAATTGTGACCTGATGCGAAGCTCGAAAATACGAAGGAACAATAGCAATTGTGATGACCTTCACATTCCTGCTGCTTTCGCAAATGCGAGAATAGTGTCGCATTTGCGACCACTGATACTCGCAAGTGCGAGTGAATGTTCGCATTTGCGAACCTGAGCTTCCTAGACTAACCTCGCAAACCTCGCAAATACGAGAAATGCTAGCCTAGCTTATGATCGCAATTGCGATAAAATCTTGGCAATTGTGAAGCCTGCTATGATCTCATTTGCAATGCTTGATCTCGCAATTGCGAGATCAGAGGCTTGCATCAGGCAGTTCTGCACCAGCAAAATTTTCCTAAGTCCTAAACACCCTGTAGCCTACTCGAAAGTCACTCGAGCCCTCGGGGTTCCAAACCAAACATGCACACAAGTCTAACAACATCATACGGACTTGCTCGTGCGATCAAATTGCAAAAATAACACCTAAAACTACGGATTTAGAACCAAAACTCATGAATTTCTCAATAACATTTCAAAACTACTATCTTCTCAACCGAACGTCTGAATCACGTCAATTCAACTCCGATTTATTCCAAATTTCACAGACATGACTTAAATATTATAATGAACCTGTACCGGGATCCGAAACCAAAATACGGGCCATGTACCAACGATATTAAACGTTAATAAATTTCTTTAAATCCTAAGAATTTCAGTCTTACAATTGTTTCTTCAAAAATTCATTTCTCGAGCTAGGGACCTCGGAATTCGATTCCGGGCATACGCCCAAGTCTCATATTTTACTACGGACCTTTCGGCACCTTCAGAACACGGGTCCGGATCCGTTTACTCAAAATATTGACCAAAGTCAACTGAAAATCACTTTTAAATCCCAAAAAATATTATTTCATAATTTCCACATAAAGGCTTTTCGGATTTACGCCCGGACTGCACACATAAATCGAGATGAGTAAAAATAAGGTTTTTAAGGCTAACGAGCGTGGAATAGAGTCTTAAATCACAAGATGATCCTTTGGGTCATCACATGAGAGGAAGAAGATGGCCAAAAATCAGAAAGGGGAGGAGGCGTTGTTAGCTCTACGGCAGTCCGATCTTCTTCTTCTTTCTTGTTTGTTTGTGTGTGCTAAGATTCATATAGGTGTAGGTACAACAATTAATTGATGGCCAAGAAAAAGTTTTTGAGGGAGAGCATGTGAATTTATTAGAAAAGATAAGTAAGAATCTTGCCACATGGAAATGACTCATTAGCTCTTATTTTAATTAATTTTTTTCTTTTCTTTTAAGTGTAAAATAAAAATACTAGTTAAATATTATAAAATCAAGAACATATAATTTTTTTTGTATGTGATTTTTAATTTTCTTAAATAAAACTTATAAAGGTGAAATAAGAGCTAAAATATGTAGATTGACCTTAGAAACTATTTAAATACTAAAAGTGATAAAAAAAAGTTAAATATGATAAAAAAATTAGGTGAAATACATCCAAATACTCACTACATGGTTCATGATGCAAAGTTACATTTCGATTGGTGTCCTGCCACATGGGGAAACCTAACATGCATTTGTAGAGATTGGCAACAAAGGCCCTTCATGGTGGCTACTGCTTGTGGATATGATTATATCTAAGAATATAGAACAAACTGGTAAAACTTGGCAGAAAACAAAGATGCGAACTGCACAAATCTATCAAGAAAACATTTCACGACAAAGGGTGGTTTTATCCATTCTTGACGATGACTTTCCTATACCATTCAGAGACAAGTTAATATTGTTCCTACAGGGTTCTTTTGAAGATGCCAACTCCAAAGTTCTTATGATACAGTGCACCATCCCAGATTGTGAGGGAGATAAAGAAAATCTTCATGTTGCTACAGTTAAGGAAGCTAAAAGATTATGTTTCTTGCTTGGCTTGTTGCTCTAATAATCTCTAGTCGTATTATGACGTACTTCTATAGTATGAGATAAATATGGGATCCTGGAGAGGTTTTGTTGGGCACATGCACATGTTGTCCAGCCAAAGACCTAATGGCCTAATCGTATTCTCTTTTGGTTTCAATTCCTATTCCGAATTGGATTCGGTATTTATTCCTATTTAGAGTTGGTTTTGGCTTTAAGAGAAAGCACCACTCATTATCTATAAATAGGACAACCTTGGAGAATTGTTCTATGCTTATTGGTACAAGTCTTTGAAAGACTTAAACACATAAGAGTGATTTTTGAGAGAGCTTTCGTCAAAAGAGAAGAGAGAAGAAAAGTATTCGTTTTTACTGCAGATTTTTATTTCGATCAATCAACTTCAAATCACGTTTTCTGATTCGTTAACCGTTGGATCGGGCTGCAGTTTTTACTGAGTGTTAGTAACATCTTGTTCCTTGATTTGAATGGTCGAGATCGGATTTTGAGGCTCATAGAATCTGATTTCATTCCTCGAACAACAGCTTCAGTTTTGTGACTTCTCCTCTTTTTCAATTGATTTGTCGTTGCTATTGTTGCTCCGTGTTTGGCACTTGTTGTGCAGTCAATTTGGAGAAATTTTGTAATACTCTTATTATTATAGTGGAATTTTTTGGATCTTTGTGATCCCGTGGTTTTTATCGTCTATTTGAAGGGTTTTCCACGTTAAAATTCGGTGTTCTTTATCTTCTTTAGTTTCGGGTTTGCCTCTTCCTCAACATAACAGTGGTATCAGAGCCTTGCTTATTTATCCAAGTTGTTACGGAATAGAGGCGAATATGAGCAAGATAGTATGTTTAAATGGGAGAAATTATAATGTTTGGAGAAGCAAGATGAAAGATTTGTTGTTCGTGAAGAAGATGCATCTACCCGTTTTTGCAGCTCATAAACCCGAGAGTATATCTGATGAAGATTGGTATTTCGAGCACCAATAAGTATGTGGATATATACGATAATGGGTTGAAGATAATGTTCGCAACCATATTGTGAATGAGACACATGTGAGATCATTGTGGGAAAAGCTAGAGACTATTTATGCTTAAAAAACTGGAAACAACATGTTGTTCCTGCTAAAGCAATTGATGACCTTTAAATACAAGGAAGACAGCCTTATCCTTGATCACATAAATGATTTTCAGGGGGTCCTTGATCAGTTGTCTGGAATGAGAGTTAATTTTGATGATGAGCTACAAGGACATTGGCTTCTTAATACTCTGTCAGACTCTTGGATAACTCTTCGTGTTTCTTTGATAAATTCAGCTCCTGGAGGTAAGGTGACCATGGAATATGCCAAGAGTGGTGTGTTGAACGAGGAAGTAAGAAGAAAATCTCAAGGTTCGTCCTCACAAGCAGATATCTTGGTTACAAAAGACCGGGAGAGAGATAGAACAAGAGGCTCGAAGAATAGAGGTAAAAGCAGAAGTAAGTCAAGGTCCAAATACCATAATTTTACATGCAACCATTGTGGAAAGAAAGTACACATCAAAAGGTTTTTCCACAAGTGGTTGCAAGACATTAGAGAAGGAAAGAAAGATGAAAATAACAAGAACACTGTTGTTGCTTGATCACCCTCAACTATGTCTAATAAAAGACTAAGCGGGCGTTGCAATTATAATCCGGGGTATTATGCCCAGAGTCGATCCCACAGGGAATTTACGTATCAATTAATTCGTCAGAATACGCAACTTTTACTCGATCAATTCTCTCAAGACTTTTTAATATAACTTGGTGATGTTTTACTAATTCTACTGACAATAATAATAAACTAGCAATTACTAACAATGTGTTATAAATAATGATAATAAAGGTCTAAGGTTTTGTTTCCCCCGTTGTTGAATTCTTTCTCGGATATTTCTTATAGTTTAATTAATCGTCTCTATCAATCATGAACACTCTATCTACCATAAATCTCTCTCAAGTAATTATGATAATTTACTAGACGCACTCTCTCAAGTTACGCTAGCTAGATTGCATTACAGTTCACTTTAGATTGCACCTGAGGTATCGTTATTTCTAATCCAACCTCTAAACCCTCGGTTATGACTTTCGTCTATACTCCGACAGTGGTGTTGTTCAAAACTCTACCTAAATATGCACTCTCTCTCAATTAGATACATAATAAATAGGCACAGCTAATTGAGGGCCCTTCAATTAACTACAACAAGAACCTTGTTGAACAAATAGAGATTAATCAACCAAAATATATTAATATCATAACAAATTCATCCCCAACGGGTTCTACCAAAACCCTAGTTTAAATAAGTTAGCTAGGCATGTTCATAAGAATCAAACTCAAAATAAATTTCATAATTGAATTACAAAGTAATGAATAAAAGATGTAGAAATCAATGTTTTGTCACTTCAATGGTTTCTTCTCTTCAAATCCTTCGTCTTCCTTCCAATCCTCGTTAAGTTTTGTTTTAGGAGTCTATTTATATGTTTAGGACAAACCCTAAACGTGTAGGAGACTTCTATTCCAACCGGCAAACACTTAAACATGTCAAAACTCGGAATTGACCGAAACAGGGGCCTGGTGTTATGAGGCTAACGCCTGGATAACGCCAGGCTAGGGCTGGCGTTTGGACTCCAACGCCTGGCTAACGCCACGCTAGGGCTGGCGTTTGGACCCTAATGCCTGGCTAACGCCAGGTGCACTCCTCCTCGCCTCCTGAGCGTATTTTCGATGTATTTGTATCCATTTAGCTCGGTTTCCATCTCCAATTCACCTACACATGAACTAGACTCTATTATGCACATAAAAAGTGTATTTTTATCATTAACGCACATAAAATGTAGGGCATATAACATGTTAAACCATGAATTCTAGCCCCGCATCATTGCTATTGTTTGATCTGACCTTCTTTTTGCTTATGATGAAAATGTCATCAATTTGGTATCCCATGAGACAAGCTGGATAGTAGATTCTGGAGCTACATCACATGTCACACCAAGAAAAGATTTTTTCTCATCTTATACTCCTGTTGATTCTGGAGTGTTAAAGATGGGCAATGCCAGTGAAGTTAAGGTGTTTGGTGTTGGTACAGTTTGTTTGAAAACTAATAATGGTTCAACGTTAGTTCTTCAAGATGTCAAGCATGCTCCAGACCTTCCTTTCAATTTGATCTCCGCAGGAAGATTAGACGATGAAGGTTACCATAATTCCCTCTTTAATGGCCAATGGAAGCTCACCAAGGGCTCGTTAGTAGTGGCTCGAGGAGTCAAGTCTGGTCATTTATATGTGACGAATGGCTCTATTCTTAATGACTCCATAAATCTGGTGGAAAGTGAACCTTTATCAAAATTATGGAACAAAAGATTGAGTCATATGAGTGAGAGGGGGATTACATGTTTGGCTAAGAAAGGTTTGCTTTCTGGAGTGAAACAAGCAAAGCTGAAAAGGTGTATCCATTGTTTAGCTTGGAAACAGAAAAGGATTTCCTTTAATAGCCATCCTTCCTCAAGAAAGCCCGATTTATTGGAGCTAGTACACTCTGATTTGTGTGGTCCTTTTAAAGTAAAGTCAAAAGGTGGTGCACTTTACTTTGTGATGTTCATTGATGATCATTCTCGTAAGCTCTGGGTGTATCCTTTGAAATCTAAAGATCAAACACTTTGTGTGTTTAAGGAATTTCAGGCCTTAGCCGAGAGACAGACGGGGAAGAAATTAAAATGTATTCGCACTGACAATGGTGGTGAATATTGTGATCCCTTTGATAACTATTGCAAGGAACAAGGAATTCGTCATCAGAAAACTCCACCCAAAACACCTCAATTGAATGGTTTGGCAGAGAGGATGAATAGAACTCTAGTTGAGAGAGTTAGATGCTTGCTTTCAGAAGCTAAACTTCCAAATACATTTTGGGCGGAAGCACTTAACACTGTTGCCTATGTTATCAATTTGTCTCCTGTTGTTGCTTTGGATGGTGATGTCCCAGACAGAGTTTGGTTTGCCAAAGATGTTTCTTATGATCACCTGAAAGTTTTTGGGTGTAAAGTTTGTGTGCATGCTCCTAAAGATGAGAGATCAAAACTGGATGTCAAAACTAAGTAGTGCATCTTTATCGGTTATGGTCAAGATGAGTTTGGATATCGTTTTTATGATCCAGTTGACAATAAACTTATTAGAAGTCGTGATGAAATATTCTTTAAAGACTAGACTATTGAAGATATTGACAAAGCTGAGAAGATAGATTCTCAGAGTAATGCGAGCTTAGTTGATATTGATCCAGTTTCTATTGCTAAGGCACCTATTGCACATGAAGAAACCCAAGACAATGATGGAGATAGTAATCAAGATCAAAATGATCATCATGGTGTAGATGTTATGGATGCTCCAGTTCATGAAGTTGTGGTTGATCAGCAACCAATTCCTGCTCAGGTAACTACTTCGAATGCTCCTAAAACCTCTATTAGAAGATCTACAAGGGAGAAACAAAAATCCATGCGCTATCCTCCTGATGAATATGTACTTTTGACTGACATGGGAGAACCTGAGAATTATGATGAAGTCATGCGAGATACTTACAAAGATCAGTGGGTCGAAGCCATGGAAGATGAGATGAAGTCACTCCATGAGAATGACACATATAAGTTAGTGAAATTACCGAAAGGTAAGAGAGCCTTATCTAACAAATGGATATTCAGAATAAAGCAAGATAACCATATCTCTGCGCCTAGATACAAGGCGAGGTTAGTTGTTAAAGGCTTTGGCCAGAAGAAGGGAGTTGACTTTGATGAAATTTTCTCTCCTGTTGTGAAGATGTCTTCTATTCGTGTGGTTCTAGGCTTAGCCGCAAGCCTAGATTTAGAGGTTGAGCAGATGGATGTCAAGACTGCTTTTCTTCATGGTGATTTAGATGAGGAGATTTATATGGAGCAACCTGAGGGTTTTGTAACTAAAGGAAAAGAAAATTATGTCTGCAAATTGAAAAAGAGCCTGTATGGATTGAAACAAGCTCCAAGGCAATGGTATTTGAAGTTTGAATCTGTCATAGAAGAACAAGGGTACACGAAAACTTCTTCAGACCACTGTGTATTCTTTTAGAAGTTCTCTGATGATGATTTTATTATCTTATTGCTTTATGTGGATGCTATGCTTATTGTTGGTAAGAATAAATCCAGAATTGCAGTCCTTAAGTAGCAGTTGAGAAAATCGTTTGCGATGAAGAACTTGGGGCCAACAAAGAAAATCTTGGGCATTCAAATCCACTGATATAGAGATAGAAATGAGTTGTTTTTGTCCCAAAAGAATTGCATTGAGAAGGTACTCAAGAGGTTCAACATGACAGATGCAAAAGTGGTTAATACTCCTCTTGCTAAACACTTCAAATTGAGTATTAATCAGAGTCCATCTACTGATGAAGAGAAAAATGAGATGTCTCATATTCCTTACTCTTCTGTCGTTGGCAGCTTGATGTATGCTATGGTTTGCACTAGACCAGATATTGCACATGTCGTTGGTACCGTTAGTAGATTCCTTTCTAATCCTGGAAAAGAACATTGGGATGCAGTAAAATTGATATTAAGGTATTTGAAAAGTACTGTAGATTTGAGGTTGTGCTTTGGAAATGGCAAGCCTGAACTTATTTGTTACACCGACTCTGATTTAGGAGGCAATCTTGATAATTCGAGATCCACTTCCGGTCATTTGATCACTTTTGCAGGGGGAGCTATTTCTTGGCAATCTAGACTACAGAAGTGCATAGCTCTATCCACCACAGAAGCCGAATATATTGCTGTCACAGAAGGTGCCAAAGAACTATTATGGATGAAGGAGTTTATTAATGATCTTGGCTTTGAGCAGCCAAGGTACATCTTATTTTGTGATAATCAGAGTGCTATCTGTCTCACCAAGCACTCCACTTTTCATTCTAAGACCAAACATATAAATAGAAAGTATCATTGGATAAGAATAGCCGTGGAAGAGAAATTATTTGAAATATACACACTGATGAAAATCCTTCGGATCTGACAAAGGCGGTGGTTGCAGATAAACATGAATTTTGCAGAAAATTGGCAGGCATGAAGCTTGTCAATGGTTCCTCTACTTGAAGATACATTTGGCCCCTTGGCTGGAGGGGGAGTTTGTTGGGCACATGCCCATGTTGTCCATCCAAAGGCCTAATCCTATTCTCTTTTGGTTTCAATTCCTATTCGGAATTAGATTCGGTATTTATTCCTATTTAGAGTTGGTTTTGGCTTTAAGAGAAAGCACCACTCATTATCTATAAATAAGATAACCTTGGAGAATTGTTCTATGCTCATTGGTACAAGTCTTTGAAAGACTTAAACACATAAGAGTGATTTTTGAGAGAGCTTTCGTCAAGAGAGAAGAGAGAAGAAAAGTATACGTTTTGCTGCAGATTTTTATTCCGATCAGCCAACTTCAAATCACGTTACCTGATTTGTTAACCGTTGGATCGGGATACAATTTTTATTGAGTGTTCGTAACATCTTTTTCCTTGATTTGAACGGTCGAGACCGGATTTTGAGGCTCGTAGCATCTGATTTTGTTCCTCGAACAACAACTTCAGTTTTGTGACTTCTCCTCTTTTTCAATTGATTTGTCGTTGCTATTGTTGCTCCGTGTTTGGCACTTGTTGTGCAGTCAATTTGGAGAACTTTTGTAATACTCTTATTATTATAGTGGAGTTTTTTGGATCTTTGTGATCCCGTGGTTTTTACTTTCGATTTGAAGGGTTTTCCACGTTAAAATTCGGTGTTCTTTATCTTTCTTAGTTTCAAGTTTGCCTCTTCCTCGACATAACATGTTTGACAATCTATTTGTTTGACCCTTGAAAAGAATTGGCCTACATTTCTTGGGATGAGGCCACCAAGGTTAAAGGGAAGGCAGCAATTGGAGTTGTCTGCTATCCACCACAAGATCATCAAGGAGCTCTTGCTCCCTATTTGACTCTTCATAAGTTCACCACTATGACATCAATGTTGCTCTACTTGAACCTTGAGGGCAAGGTTTTTATTGAGGAACGTCATGATGGATGAGGAATTTGGGCTCAAAGAGGTTATTGGGCTGTCCAAAGATGCAAGAATTGGAAGAACTATACTATCACCTGCACAACGGCTTTTGGGCTATATTTGGGATCCGGGTTGACGGGTCGGGAACATTGTAATGAATAGTTAAAGAGGGGAATAGTAGCAGTAGTACAGGAGGATGAATATTGTAGAAACTTTCCTCTCTCTGGTCTCTCTCCCACACTATTTCTCTTTGTGGCTCTGTCTCTCCCCTACTCTCTTTCTGTTCCTATCCTAATGTCGTTAATGTCTATCATGTTGTTTACTATTTCCATGTACTGAGTGTTGCTATTAATCAACATTAATTGTTGTTTGAGAGGTTCATAACATATTATACTCTTAAATAGCTAGCACCCGTTAAAGCTAATTAGTCGAGAATATTCAAGCATAATAAAATTGTAGCATGAATCACATTCATCGTTTTTCAAATAGTATTTAGTGTTGGACCAAATCATGTCGCGAGGGCCAATATAATTACATGATATAGGGAGACATAACTCAATCTTGAAACCTGATATACTTACATTCACCGTGCACATTGTGTTTGGTTCTCTTCTTTAATTCATGTCTTCTTGTGTTGCGCATTGGTTTCCAGATTGGGATTAGGAAACAAAGAGGCTGCCCTCTGTAATGCCATATCTTATTGCCATTTTTGTATCAGCTTATTTGATTTATTGCATCACCAATATTAACTCTTTTCATCTTTCCAGCTTGAGTACCAGTTCTCTGATCTTCAGGATTCCCTATGGATTTAGGAGTGCGGTAAGGTAAGATGCCAGAAAATCATCGTTAAACCAATTTTACTTGTAATCACTATTTAACAAGTTAAGTAAGGCTTTCTAGCTATCTGCTCTTTCTCTTGGGGCCAAGTACAAGGATATATATTGAATGAACTGGGAGCAGGGAGACGACCTAACGCAGCAAGCTAAGTTAGCCGCACAAATTGTTCTGATTATTGCTGTGGTAGAGGGCCTGCAATAGCAATTGCAGCAAGAAACGTGTGGGATATATATATACACACTAACGAGGAGGAGGTGGTCAAATATCTGTCAGCAATCATGCATGCCAGTGCTTTCATTGTCCAATTTCATGGATGGAATCAAGGGGTTCTTTCTCAAATTGAGATTGTTGGCTTAAATACAGAATTTAAGCCAACTATGTGTAGACAGGTTTATACTCTGATCAGGAAACGAAGGCTATGTGTAGAGTACAGGTTTCTGTAACCGTAGAAGCAAGTCATGATTAGGCTGTTCTAATCTTACCTTGTCAAGATCTTCAGCTTGTAAATTGTAATGCAGACAATACAAACATGTTTCTCATTTTGCTCTCTCGATCTACTCTATGCCTTTGTTGAATGTTATGAACTAAAGTAACATACCTGTATTTATCGAGTCCCAAACTAACAAGTTTTTTAGTGTAAGCGCAACAACTCATCACCGCTAGAAATACAACATTTTCCCACGGAAAAAATTCAGTGGCAATTCACACCTAAACTCGATGGGAAAAGTGAATTTCTTTTCCATGAAAAAACATTAACGTTTCCCATTGACTATCCGTGGGAGCGCAAAAATTACTTCCCTCTGATTCAGTGGGAAAAGTCATTAAATAAATAATTATATAAAACTAAAAAAACTTCCCAAAGAAAACAGTGGGAAAATATAAGAAAACGTTTTTAAATATTCCCACACATTCCATGTGAACAAAAAATTTTGAAATTTTTATTTTTATGTTTTATGAAAAGGTTTTCTCACATAGAAGTAGTGGGAAAGATTTATTGTTATTCACATAGCCTTTGAGTTCTCTCACTATATATTTCGTGTTTTCTGCCTCTGTCTCTCCGCTCTAAGACGAATTCTTCACCTCGATTTCACTCTCTCTCTCACCCTCTCCTTTTCCAATTTTTATTTTTTGAAATTCAGGGATTTTCTGCTATTTCAAACCCTAGGTTTAAAAAAATTATTGTAGTTAAATCTAAGTCTTTTATGTCTAATAGAGCGCAACAGATGAAGAATTGGAAGCTGTTGAGTCTAGATGAAGAAGGTTTTTAAGGGTAGTATAGAGATCTTAACAGCTGATATGTAGAAACCTTTTGAAAGTTTTTGCAGATTTTTCCTGCTAGTTATTTTGTTCTCTCTTTCTTTCCCCAGATATATGTTACTGCTTTTTAATATCTGGGACATAAATGAATCGTTTATTCTTTTCCAATGTTCTTCTACATCTTCTTCTCTACTTACAATTGAAAATCTGGGAAGAACTAGTGGTACTTTGTAAAGTGTGGATAATACAGACTTAGTTTGGATATGTCTGTTAGAATCTTAGTTTGACTTACTGTTTCTAAAACTGATTCCAAGAAATTGTTCATTCACAAAATCTGAACTACAACTATAGTTTTTTCTTGACTTAATAAAAATAAAGAAGAAATGTGAATTCTTAAAGGTATAATCTTCAGACTAATTGTAAACTTTGAACAAGTCAAAATTATTCATTTATTTATTTATTTATTTATTTATTTTATTTGTTATTGTGTAATAGATGGAACGAGTTAGTAGATGAATGTACGATAGAAATCATCCTAATCGTGAGGGACTGAAGGAAGAATTTGTAGAAGGTGTTAAAGGATATATTGCTTATGCAAAAACACTTCCTGAATTCCGTAATGAAGGAACGATTAGGTGTTCTTGTTCTAAGTGCAATTGTATAAAGTTGTGTCGAATGCTTTTGGGTTACACCCAGAAGTTCAATCCCAATAAAATGTTGATGAGCCTCCCAATGATGAAGCAAAGCACTTTTATGAATTATTAAAGGCGGCTAATCGTCCACTCTATGAAGGCTCAATACACTCGAAGTTGTCTGTTGCAGTTAGATTACTAACTATCAAATCGGATTGAAATATTTCTCAAGCGGCCATGAATGCTATAATTGGGCTTATAGGTGAAGTTAGTCCGAATATTAACTTACACGATGATTACTATAAGGCTAAAAAGTTGGTTTTCAAGTTAGGACTTTCCTCAATAAAAATTGATTGTTGTGAAAAAGGTTGAATGTTATATTATAAAGATGATGTGGCTGTAGAAGCGTGCAAATTTTGTGGATTGTCTCGTTTTAAGGAAGTCACAAATGTCAAAGCAAAGAAAATTCCAACTAAGAGGATGCATTACTTACCTATTATACCTAGGCTAAAGAGGTTGTATGCATCAATGAGTTTCGCTCCTCATATGAGATGGCACTACGAAAATAGAAGGACGCCTGGTGTACTGTGTAATCCTTCAGATGGAGAAGCGTGGAAATTTTGATAGGATGCATCCTGACTTTGCTAATGAACCAAGAAATATCAGGTTAGGTTTGTGTGCAGATGGATTCACTCCTTTTTCTGTCTCTGCTGCACCATATTCGTGTTGGCCTATTTTTGTTACACCGTATAATCTTCCACCAGAGATGTGTATGAAAAGTACATATTAGTTTCTAACTGGCATAGTTTCGGGTCCAAGTAATCCAAAAAGTTTGATTGATGTATATTTGCAGCCTTTGATTGATGAGCTAAAATTGTTGTGGCATGAAGGTGTTGAAATACGACGTATCAACTAAACAAAACTTTAAATTGTATGCTGCTTTGATGTGGACTATTAATGACTTTCCTGCTTATGGAATATTATCTGGATTGTCGACTGCTGAAAAATTAGCTTGTCTTTACTGTATGAAAGATACAAAAGCATTCACTTTAAAACATGGAGGTAAGAACACATGATTTGACTGTCACTGTCGATTTTTGCCAATGGATCCTGAGTTCAGGAGAAATACTAGTTCATTTATGAAGGATCAAATTGATTATGATGAGCCACCAATAATCTTGTCGGGGGAGGAAATTTGGGAGAGGGTTAAGAATTTACCTAAGGTAACAGAGTCTCCACTGCTTAAACTACCTGGTTATGGTGTTGTGCGTAATTGGACTAAACAGAGCATATTTTGGGAGTTACTTTATTGGAAGCATAATCTTCTTAGACATAACTTGGATGTCATGCATATTGAAAAGAACTTCTTTGATAACCTGTTTCATACTCTAATGGATGACAAGAACAGGACAAAAGATAATTTGAAGGCCAGGATGGACTTACAGGAATACTGTAGGCGAAGAGAATTAGAAATACGGCAAGAAAATAATAGGATGGTGAAGCCTAAGGCCAGTTATTCATTCAAAATGGATGGCAAACGAAAGATCTGTGATTTGGTTCGAAATTTGAGAATGCCCAATTGTGTTGACATAAAAAAAAGAAAGTTGATGTCGTGGCACGACTCTGCTACTTCACCACTTTTCATTCCACTTTGAGGATATGAATTGCGTCTCCAATTTTGCATCAATTTTTCTGTCTCATTCATGGGGTGGTGGTGTAAAAATGAAGGAACCAAACACTAGGTATCGCATCTTGCACTTCTTGGCCCTTAGGTGAGGGATGTCATTTTGTCTCCTTGGCATCACAAATGTCAGAATATAAACACTTCGTTTCTCATCCATTG
>ML401981.1:0-52616 GCA_005239525.1 Nicotiana knightiana | reverse complement strand
GGGATTTGGAATAAATTATATATTTGAGTTCGTGAGGTTATGGATAATGTTTATCTTCGAAAAGTTTCAAAATCCTGGCACGCGGGCCCGAGGGTGATTTTTATCGTCTTTTGGATCGGGGTTAGGAATTGTTATAAATTGGATTCTAATGGATATTTGAGCATATATTAATGGATTTAAGTAATTATTGGCTAATTTTGGGGCGCTGTGCATCAATTTGAGTCATCAGAAGGGCTTGGAAGCCAATTATAAATCTTCGGAGCGAGGTAAGTCTCCTTTCTAATCTTGTAAGAGGGAATTATCCCCATAGGTGAAATAATTAAATATGTGCTACCATTTGTGGGGGCTACGCATGCACGAGGTGACGGGAGTCCGTGCGTAGCTACTATTATGCCTATGTCCGGGTAGTCTAGGACCCAAAAACATGTTTTATTTGTCGTACTTGTAACTTTATTGATGAAATTAAAAATGACTAAACCTTATCCAACTTGGAAAATGAAATTCTAAAAAAGATTTAAATACTATCTTCGTGGCCATTAAAAGAGAAATTGTGATTTTTCTTGTGTAATTGTTTTCCCGATGTAGTCGGGGTGGACTGTTTGAATGTGTATGCTTATGTGTGACTGCTTCGCAATTTATATTCCGCGAGCGGGGTTATTTCTTCCACTACTCTCATGGGAGCGGGCCGTACGCCAAAACAGATTAATAGATGTATCTATGGTTCGCGCAGTTCGACCCTTCGGCAGCGCACATTTTACATTTATGTTGGTTCGGGCCGTTCGACCCTCGGCATTTTCTGTGCATGATACTTGCTAGATACCATCTATGATTTGAACTATTTAATTTCTTAAGATATAAGTTGTTAACCGAGACGACAAAAATTGGGATTTATAATTTATGGAAGAAATTGTGTTTTCCTGCTAATATATGTCTTTTAATGATAACATCCATGTTTGACATCACACTTGATTATATTAATTTGACCTCTAGTAAGTGACAAAGTCTACCTCTAGTCACTACCTCTTCGAGGTTAGGCGGGATATTTACTGGGTACACGTTGTTTTCGTACTCATACTACAGTAGATGTGTATTTTGTTGCACATGTACATGTATCTAGTGGCCCCGCTTGGCGCCATGGCATGGCTGATATGGGGACTTAGGTGAGCTGCACCATCTCGAGATGACCCGCATTCGGTAGAGTCTCCTTCAGAGTATTGAGTTGTACTTTCTTTACTGTCCCATTGTATTCTGGACGGTCATTGTATTTCATTTTTTTTTTCTTAGAAATTGCTCATGCACTTGTGACACCGGGTTCTGGAATGATTTTGGGATGCATTTGTTAACTGGATTGTTAAAACCTCGCTATTTACTCAGTAAATTTTATTGATCGTTATAAAATGAAATGAAAAGTAACGATTTCAAAAGTACTAATATAGGAATTTTAATTAACTACTTCGTGTTGGCTTGCCTGACAGTAGTGTCCGGCACCATCACGACCTTAATGGATTTTGGGTCTTGACAATGTGGTATCAGAGCACTAGGTTCCCTTAGGTCTCACGAGGCCTTGAGCAAGTCTAGTATAGTCTTGCAGATTGGTACAGAGACATTTGTACTTATCTTCGAGAGGCTACAGGGCTATTAGGAGTACTTCCCTTCTTGTTTTCTCATCGTGCGGTTTGATCCTTTGAGGTTTATGCCTACGTTTCTTCCTACTCAATCTTACGTGTCGCGAAGCGCTTGCTATAAATCGGGAATTGAGGAATTTTAATGGTACTTTAGATATGGTGCGTAATGTTTTTCCCTGCATAGTTGGTTGGGGCTATTGTCGTTGCTTTGCGGAAGGATATTATGTGGTTTCAGCTCAGTAGTTGTATTTTTGAGAGCTTGGAGACTATGCTCAGGTTGTTATGATGCTCACAAATGGTTATCGTGCAGTAATGAGGTGATGGTAGGAGGCCTACCCATATGTCAAGGGCGAGAGTGACTTGATGGGAGTTGTACTCAGAGCATGATTCCGAGATTTCAGTATTTTATTTCCGGCGGAGGAAAGGAAATTTGACTATAGATGTTCAAGTTTGGGTGAATAGAGTAATAAGACTTGGCGTTTTCAAGTGAGGTGGAATATTCATCTGTGATGTGGTATTGTCGTCCTTGATCAAATAGAATGTGTTAAGTTCGCCGGTGTTATGATCTTATACGATTTGCCTTTGGGGCGGGAGATAGTGAGATAGTATTGAAGAAGCGGCTGTCAAAGATCGCAGTGTGCGGTGGTTCAGGATTGAATAGGTATTTCTAATGTTGATGGCTCGAGATAGTGATCTTCGAAAAGGGTTGAAGTTAGTAGCAATCTATCGGGTCAAGTGCTACAAAGATAGATATTGGCCTAAGGCAACAACTTGTCAGCAAGGGATAAGGAAGGACACGTGGGAAGTGTCAGGCATTGGTTAAATTTCTAGAAGGCCAGGTGTAAGAACAAAAGTCGAGTAGTTGCTTAAAGGAGTGAGTTTGAACAAAGTGGGAGAGTGGAAGCGTAGCATATAAGTTATGTGGTAAGGTAGTTGCACATCTTGAGGAGAAGTTTGGAGTGATTTGAGAATTTTAGTGAACGGTGATTGGGTCCTCCAGCTTATATTTAAATATTGGCTATTTCGGCGGAAGATTGGGTACAACAGAGGGGAGTTGTTAGTATGAAGGAGGATGCAATGTGACTTTGGATTGGAAGGTGTTGTCGCATATAGTTGATGTCCATAAAGAGTGAACGGACTAGTATAGTTGGTGAATGAGAACGGGCTAAGGATGGGGTATTGATGTTGTAGTGATTGTCCCCCCTGCAGCGACATTGGAGGATGTCGGCATGTAATTTACACATGTGGGTTATCTCCTGTGAGCAGGTTAGCGGTCGTGTGGTTGGCAAGGTTTCTGCGAGGGATTCTATTGACTATTCGGTAAGAGGCCGAATATACAAATGTTGCTAGAGATGCAGAGTGTTCATGAAATGCGAACGAAAGGATTTCAAGGAATTTGGTGAGTTGGTTATGCAGGATCAAGTCAATCTTGGTGGGTTCCAGAGTTGTGTAATAATAGCTTCAAGCTAAGTGGGAGAGGGTCCCACCGCCTATGATTTGGGTTGCATGGTTATCTACTGGTGAAAATTCTGGTTGTCGACATGATGATGGGGTAATGTAGCCAAGGGAATAGGGCTTAAGTTGTAATTAAAGCAAAGGAATTGTTATGTAGTGCTATAATTGGCCTTGTTTACTTGTGTTCAGTATTTGGGAAGATTCAGGGCTTATGCTTCGTACAGAGATGATTTGCAAGGGAAGCTGGTCAGTCGGGTGCTTTATTAAGATGGGTGTTCAGGTGCCAGCGGAGCCGTGGAATTGATTATATTCGTGACCAGGCCAGAGTGGATGACTCTCAATAATGGTTCTAATGAATTCAAAGGTTATGAATGTGGTATTTAAGGGTTTCAATCCCACAGTATGGCTAAGGATCGGGCTCTTGTAGCAGATTGTGATAGGAGGCTCGGAATGTTCCAGGATGTTTTCGGCATGCAGTGTAGTAGTGGAGGAATCAGAGGAATAAACTCCGGATTTGTAGAAAGGATTATTAGGATGGGTATTCCAGTCAAAGATGTGAATATGCGTGCAAGGAGGGCATGAAAAGGTTCATGGGTATGGAAACAAAATGGTCTTGTGGAATGGAGTCACTCAAGGTGAGTGTGAATTGAGTTGCTATGTGTTGATTGGGGTTATCACTATTCCTGCGGTGAATGCAAATTGAATTGAGGTACGAGATAGGTCATCTTATATGAGCTTATGGAAAGTTTAATTGAATCTCACTTCGGAATCGTGGCGGTGTTAGCGTGTGGGAATTATGAGTTATTGTTCATCTTGATCTATGGCTTGAGCCAAGTGGGGGATTCTGCTGTTGATAAGTCGATTGCATGGCTGAGTTTCATATCAATTTCAGTTTGATGTATACGTGTGAATCAGTTATGTCCTGCAGAGGTGGAGTTTGAGGATTTGCATGTTTTGTGATTGTGAGAATTCACTCGTGTGTTGTGATGATTCTTTTGAATTGAGTTAAGTAAAAGGTCTTTATATGAAGAAGTGTTTACTCTATTAGCGGTTCACGAGTTATGACGAGATTCATGTGTGAATGCATATTGGCATGTTAGGTGCAGTGAACGGTATGAAATTTGGAAGCAAGGGTCAAGGTTGTGGTTTGGTGTTGACAAGAATGTCACGAGCTCGGATGAGCAGGAAAGGGATTTGAATGTTTAGAGTAAGCTGTTAATGTCTTAGAGGTCTCCTGAGAGCGCTGTTTTGTGAAAGAGGCTTTGCATACTGGTTATGAATTCTTGAATTGCTTTACAGCGTTTGTGTGGCCAATGGTATGGAGGTGCAGACTTGTTACCTAGCGCATAAGGGCGTGTAAGTGTATTCCACGAGAATATTGTATAAGCGTGACATGTATTCACTTAATTGATTGAAGGTTTTAACCAAGTATGAAGGATGTAGTAAGATAGCTTATTTGAGAGTTTATGCCTAGAGGGCGCTCGGTTCATTTGGTTGTAGATTGTGGGAGTTTGTCTCGGCTATGACATTTGTTCTTGTGTGTTATGAGAAAAGTGGTGTATTATTGACCCACGTAAGGCTATTAGCCTAGTTCGGTGCGAGAAGGGTCAGCTCGAGGTTTGTGGATGGATTTAAATATGAATATGGGCTCCATTTGAGTCAGGTGTGTTCATTTCGGTACAACTCTTCTCATGGAGAGGTATTAGAACATCAGATGTTGTTCCATCTTCGTTCATTTCTTGTAATATTATGTTATGCCGTGTGAGTTGTGAAATGGCTTGATAATTTCTTATGTGTTGAGTTTTCGCGTAGTGATGGTGTTATGTGAGCAGGATAGCCCTTGAGATTCAGAGTATATATATCACACCTCAGTTGTGCTTGAGTTTTTTAGCGTATGGATTTATCAGTCTCCCCAAGACGGTATTATGCACTTAGCGTGCTTGTGACCGATATTCGGTATTTTGTGGTAATGAGCGATTTAGCTGGGTAAGAATCTCCTTATGTGGGTTTTATGTGTGTATCGGGTGGTACACTGCCACGGACATGTTATTTGGATCGGGTTGCGAGCCGCAGCAGTGTAATGTTGAGTACAGTCCCCTATATCTATTTTCTGGTGTTTTTGTTTCCCATTTTCTGAGGGAGGTTTGTAGCATCTTTTCGATTGTCTAATTAACTGCGTGAGTTGAGTAGTTCCTTTCATAGTTCGTTTTTCCTTATATATCACGTTCGAGTTGTGTCCTATTGGCACGTTGCGGCATCATATGAGACTTTTGGTCATGTCTGGAGTGACTTGTTTTCTGACCGACTCATACTGGGTGAGACGAGATTATTGGATCAGGTATCAGTGTGATAAGATTATGTGAAGTACATTAAAGGACAAGTACCATTATTTGGTTCATAATGAGGTGATGATTCTAGTCAAGGGGAGAGACTCAATGATTTGTTAACTCTGCAATTGGCTATGAATTTCTACACATCTCCTTCGTAGTGGTAGTATCGTAAGCGTTACATCATGACCTATATATATATATATATATATATATATGTCATGAGGTGCACTAGGAGCATCGGATTCGTGGAATTTTGGCTATTAAGGTCAGGAAATGTCATTATGATTAGATGATAAATTATGTGGTGTATGGTGCTAATTCAACAAAGGCAAGCCATCATGTTCTGGTACCTCGTGTAGCGATTAATCAGGTGTTCATATGTTGGAAACATGTCTGGTAGAGGATTTCGGGAGTTGGAACTGGGTTCTGAGCTTATTGTGTCGATAAAAGAGGATATCTTCGGATTTGATCGAGCTAATGCGCTCAACTGAGTGGTGGCAGCACAGGTAGGTGCACGAAGTGTTAAATAGGGATTTCAGATAACTCTAGAGCAGTTCTTAGCACGTTCGAGGACGAACATATGTTTAAGTGGGAGAGAATGTAAAGACCCAACCGGTCGTTTTGATCTCTAGCACGTCGTTTGGTAGTTTGAGGCCATGAGCAGCTTCATTCCAGGTATTATGACTCGTAGGCGTGGTTGGAGTTGAATTTCAAGAAAGTTCGGGGTCAATTTGGAAAGACAATTCTAATCTCAGAAGCCTTAAGTTTGAATAATTGACTAAGATTGAATTTTTGAGTAAACGACCTCAGAATCAGGATTTGAAGGTTCCAGCAGGTTCGTATGGCAATTTCAGACTTGGGTGTATGTTCGGAGCGGGCTTCGGATAACCCGGGAGCGTTTCAGCGCATATTGTGGAAGTCAGCATTTTAGAATAAATTTCATAAGTCCGGGTTGAAGTGCATTTCAGTGATATTGATGTTCGTTTGGGATTCCGAGTCTGGGAGTAGCTCCGTATGGTGTTCTGGTGTTGGGAGCGCGATCCGAAGTAAATTCGGAGGTCCGTAGGTCATTTTGGAGTCATTTGGAGAAAGTTAGAAATTTAAGGTTTTAAGAAGTTGGACTAGAAAAGGAAATTTTGATATCGGGGTCAGATTCCGATTCCGGAAGTTGGAGTAGGTCCGTAATGTCGAAAATGTCTTGTCAGATTTCGATTCCGGAAAATGTCTTGTGCTCAGACGTGATTTGTTAGGTTTCGACATCAAATGTAGAAGTTGGAAATTATAAAGTTCATTAAGCTTGACTTGGAGTGCGATTCACGGTTTCAGCGTTGTTTGATGTGATTTGAGGCCTCGAGCATGTCCGTGGGATGTTATGGGACTGGGTCGTGTGATGGGACGGGGTCCCGCGGGCCTTGGGTGTGTTTTCGAGTTGTTTCAGATCATTTCGGGTTTTTTTGAAATGGCTGATGTTGGTGTATGGTGTTGTGCTTCACGTTCGCGGGGATTCTCTCGCATTCGCGAAGAAGGCTTTGGCTTAAGGGACTTTGTTCTTCGCGTTCGCTAAGAAGAAAAATCTCTGTTGCGTAGGTCTGACTTCGGAGGCTCGTATCTCACAATCTATAAGGAATATAAGATGATGTAAAACTGAAAGTTGTAGCCCTTTGTGTCTAGTTTCTAGAAAAGTAAACCATTTAGCATCTAGGTTTGTGTAAAAAGAGTTATGGCTGGTACACTACAGGGTGTCCGGGAAGATGAAAAAGAAATTTGTGTTGCACATGGCTGACTTTGGCAGCTTATATCGCGCAATATATAAGGAATTGGGAGATGACCAAAACACTAAAGTTGTATATCTTAGAGTCTAATTTTCAGAAACCTAAACCATTTGTCATTTGGAGTTTTGTGTAAGAAGTTATGAACATTCTACTAGAGGATCTCTGAGAAGAGTTTGGAATTGCTTTTCGAGATTTTTTGTTCTTCCCGAACGCGAAGGTAGGCCCGTGAACGTGAAGAAGACTTGCCTGACAGTGTATAAGTTTACAAAAAAATGGGTTAGGCTCATTTCATATTATTTCCTCCATGGGAAACGACCTAGGGGCGATTTTGGAGCTCTAACTTCATCATCTATGTCAAGGTAAGTGATTCCCACCTATTCCAAGTTAAATACTTGGATTATATATATATTTTAACATAGAAATTCATGGAAATAGTGAAAACTTGGGGTTTTGGTAGAAAACAGAGAAATTAGTATTTTTGGATTTTGACCATGAAATAGGACATGGGATTTGGAATAAATTATATATTTGAGTTCGTGAGGTTATGGGTAATGTTTATCTTTGAATATTTTCGAAATTCGGGCACGCGGGCCCGAGGGTGATCTTTATCGACTTTTCTATCGAGGTTAGGAATTGGTATAAATTGGATTCTAATGGATATTTGAGCATATATTAATGGATTTGCGTAATTATTGGCTAGTTTTGGGGCGTTGTGCATCAATTTGAGTCATCAGAAGGGCTTGGAAGCCGGTTATGAATCTTCGGAGCGAAGTAAGTCTCCTTTCTAACCTTGTAAAAGGGAATTGTCCCCATAGGTGAAATAATTAAAAATGTGATACCATTTGTGGGGGCTACGTACGCACGAGGTAAAGGGAGTTCGTGCATAGCTACTATTATGCTTATGTCCGGGTAGTCTAGGACCCAAAAGCATGTTTTAGTTGTCGTACTTGTAACCTTATTGAGGAAAATAAAAATTATTAAACCTTATCGAACTTAGAAAATGAATTTCTAGAAAATATTTAAATACTATCTTCGTGGCCATTAAAAGAGAAATTGTAATTTTTCTTGTGTAATTGTTTTCCCGATGTAGTCGGGGTGGAATGTTTGAATGTGTATGCTTATGTGTGACTGCTTCGCAATTTATATTCCGCGAGCGGGGTGATTTCTTCCACTACTCTCATGGGAGCGGGCCGTACACCACGACTGGTTAATAAATGCATCTATGGTTCGCGCCGTTCGACCCTTCGGCAATGCACAATTTACATTTATATTAGTTCGGACAATTCGACCCCCGGCATTTCCTGCGCATGATACTTGCTGGATACCATCTATAATTTGAACTATTTAATTGCTCAAGATATAAGTTGTTAACTGAGACGACGAAAATTGGGATTTATAATTTATGGAAGAAATTGTGTATTCCTGCTTTTATATGTTGTTTAATGATAACATCTATGTTTGAAATCACACTTGATTATATTAATTTGACCTCTAGTAAGTGTCAAAGTGGACCTCTCATCACTACCTCTTCGAGGTTAGGCGGGATACTAACTGGGTACACGTTATTTTCGTACTCATACTACACTTGATGTGCATTTTGTTGCAAAGGTGCATGTATATCTATTGGCCCCGCTTGGTGCCATGGCATGGCTGATATGGGGACTTAGGTGAGCTGCACCATCTCGAGACGACCTGAAACTAGTAGAGTCTCCTTCAGAGTATTGAGTTGTACTTTCTTTACTGTCCCATTGTATTCTGGACGGTCATTGTATTTCATTTGGTTTTTCTTAGAAATTGCTCATGCACTTGTGACACCGGGTTCTGGGATGATTTTGGGATGTATTTGTTAATTGAATTGTTAAAACCTCGTTATTTACTCAGTAAATTTTATTGATCGTTATAAAATAAAATGAAAAGTAACGATTTCAAAAATAATAAAATAGGAGTTTTAATTAACTACTGCCAGGCAAGCGTCATTGAAGTAATAATATTTGAAAGTCATATTTCAAATATTGAATGGTTTACTACAATACCATAAGAAGGTTCTACGGAAATTATGGAAGAAAAGTTCTTAAAATTCTTGAAAGGCAAGCTGACAAACTCCTGGAGAAGATCTATTATTTTTTGCAAGGAAGATACTATTTTGGAAAATATACTACAAGGCTAAGAAAAAATATATTCTTTATGGAAAGAAAATATATTATGAATATAATAAAATCTATATTATGAAAAGGGATTTTGTCCAAAGGTCAAGAAAGAAATATTTTCAATATAAGAAGAATATATTTTCTATGGAAAGAAAATATATTATGGATATAGTACAATCTATATTATGGAAGGAGATTATTTCCCAAGAACGGGAAAGGAATATCTTTACTATAATAGGTTCAAAGATATATTGAGATCTTCATATTGAAGACAATATTCAAGATCCAAAGTCAAAGGAAGCGGATCTTGAAATCTCTGGGTTGTCTGCATAAGAGCTCATACTTGCATAGATGGAAGAAGAGTTCACAAGTATTAATGGGAAGTATATTATCTATTCTTGAAGGAATATATCTTATTCAATTTCTGATATATATACTACGGGTTTGAAAGAGAAGTGCTGGGTTTTACTACAATTTAAAGACAAGACTATTAAAGAGATTTTCCAAGTCACTACATGTTTTTGATATAGAAATAAATTATATTTCCAAGATCTATGTAAAGAAGGGAAGCATCAAATCAATCTTGAAATGAAAGGAGGGGACAAAGCAAGATTTTATCTCCACAAGTCAAGAGGAAAGCATCGAGCTGGAATTCAAAAGTGTTTACAGACAAGGATAGAAGATGGAAAATAATAAAGTTGTACAAGATTGACCATAAAGGAAGAGGAGCAAAGCTCGAAAAGAAAATTTACAATTATAAAGAGAAGAAGAAGCAATTTGATGCAATAAAAAGATTGCTTGGGATTTACTACACTAGGAATGAATATTTATTTATGGGAAAGAATCAAGATTATGGAGAATGTATTAAAGGAGCACAAAGAAGATTTCCTTAAGAAGGAAAGCCATCATATATCACATTGATTATTATATTCTGTATTTAATGAGAAAAATCAACAACGGTCATATTGCAGGCAACAATATAAGTTGAAGAGCAACCGAGAAGAAGATTCACGCAACCTTCTATAAAATTATCTATCCAACTACAAGTTCTTTATTCTACTCTTAACAAGTAATGTAATTCACTTTTAGTAGATTTAATATGTACACAAAAGAATAAAGAGAGACAGAAAAATATTGGACAGGCAATGTGTCTTTAGAGGTTGTGTCATTATTCGTTTCTTTGGTGAGTGAGTGCAAACTAAAGAGTTGTTGTTCGTGAGCGAGTAAAAACCAACCTTTCGTGTTGTTGGTGAGCGTGTTAAAACCAACCCTTGGTCTTTGTTGGTGAGCGAGTGAAAACCAACCTTGTAAACGTTGGTGGTGAACGTTAAAAACCACATAAGCTGTACTCAACTCATATTACAAAGAGATCAAGAGATAACAGCCTTGCAACCCAATGAGGCTGGAGTAGGATACCACATTGGTTCTGAATTAGTATAAAATTCCCGATGTCATTTATCTTACTGTTTTCATATTTTATTATAAGCAATTACTACTTGTTGAGATTAGTATTCTAATGAATCGAAGTACTAACAGTATTGTGCACGCTATCTTCGTATTAGCCGACTAGGTCTGAGGAGTAGTCAACTACAAATTTAAAAATGGCTAGAATTCATCCCTCCTACTTTCAAGGAAAAGGTAGCATGCTTAAGCTTTCGCTAGTCATACCTACATACTTCCTCCTTCTTTTTCTGGTTTCTTAGTTGGTGTCTAGTACCCGCATTTAGGCCCTACTAAATCTTGTTTCGTGCCGGAAAAATCTCATATTAAGGGGACAAAGCATTTTCTAACAAAGGCGACTCTATACACTAGGGTTAGAATTCGAGACCGCTGGTTAAGGATGATGAAGTATTTATGACTCCACCAAAATCCTTGTTGATTTTGCTACTTACTTCCCAAAATTATAATATCATGATAATTCACAACCATATAATGTCTGGTCGAAGAGAACTTTCTTCCGTCATTGGTCCCCTGAATTTTCATCGTCATAGATACTGGATTGCACAAATAAAATTGGAGTCATATATGGTGAGGGCCATGTACTAAGTTCGCATGGTAGGAGATTTGCTTTCCTTTTAATTGCAGGTAATATAAAGTTCACATCCTTTTGGAAGGGCGAAATTCATAAACGGCCCTGTAGGCAACTAAAATTTTATTGAGTTTCAATTCATAAGAAATTTGGATTTGATCTCAATAAAATATAGTTTGGTTCAAATAAATATTATGGGCTAATATTATTGGATTAATTACTTAAGTCTAATAAATATTGACCGGACTAACCTATTTAGTTGGGTTACAAATGATTAGACCACTTTATTAGGCCCAATAAGTCATATTTCTAGAGGCCCAGTTTGGTACCCCGTGTCAAATGACGTAGCATGCCAAGTCAAACAGAAGATTCAATAGGATTTTTGCACGTGTTAAAATGATAAGGCATGCCAAGTCAAGTTAAAAGGCCAATGAAACAGCGCTACGTGTGCCAGTGTATAACGACCTGACTGGTCGTTCTAAGAATTGAAGTCCTGTGCGACAGCATAAGGTCTTGAGCAACTTCGTATTGTGTGTTAAGACTTGCATGTGTGGTCGATTTCAGTTTTCGGATGATTTTGGGTCAATTTGGAAGAAGGATTCTTCTTTTTGAAAATTAAGCGGTAAGATTTGACCAAAATTTGACGTTTGTGTGGCGACTCCGAAATAGCATTTTAATGATTTCAATAGTTTGGTATGGTGATTTTGGACTTAGTCCTGCGACCGAATTTTGATTTGGAGGTCTGTATAATAATTTTAAGCATTTCGACGAAAGTTGGAAAAGTTGAAGTTTCTGAAGGTTGAGATGTTTGACCAAGAGTTGATTTTGGTGATATCGGGGTCAGAATGCGATTCCAAGAGTTAAATTAGCTTTGTTATTTCATTTGAAACCTGCATGTAAAATTTGGCATCATTCCGGGTTGATTTGATTTATTTCGGCACGAGTTTTGGAAGTCGGAAGATTTGGAAATTTATGAGTTCAATTTGTGATGTGATTCATAGTTTTGACGTTTTTGATGTGGTTTAAGTCCTCGAGCAGGTTCCCTTTATTTCTTAGGACTTTTTGGTATGTTGGTTGAGGTCCCGAGGGCCTCGCGTGTGTTTCGAGGTGGGTTTTAAACGAGTTTGGGCATTTCGGCACTCTAATGCGCTCTAGAACTTTTGGAAGTGCGGAAGGCACATTTTGGAGTGCTGAGGCATAAGAAAAAGTACAGAGGCAGATGAAAAAGTGTGGACCACAGAGGAAAAGTGCGGACCTCACAATTCTTCTCGTAGCCGCATTTCAGGGATTACGCAAGATCGATGGTTCGACTTCAGAAGCTTATATCTTTTGATCTATAAGTAATTTCAAGATAACTCAAAACTGAAAGTTGTAGACCTTAGTATCTAGTTTACAGAAAAATGAAGAAGTCATCATTTGACATTTGTACATAAAGATATGACACATTTACTAAAGCCTGGTAGTACAAATTTTGCTGAAGTGCGGGCGCACAATTTGGATCGCGGATGCAGAACCTGGGATGTGCGACCGCACCAAAAAATATGTGGTCATCACTCTAGAGGCCAGATGTGTTTCTATATAAACGAGGGTTTCACCTCTTTTTTTATTTTTGGACCAAGAGAGCGCAATTTGTGGCGATTTTTCATGGGTTTTTCAACAAAAATCATCGGGTTAAGTGATTCTAACTCGGTATGGCTGTATTACATCAATCCATTGTTATTTTCGTCATTTAACTAGTGATTTGAGTTGGAAATTTGGGGGAAATTGTAAAAACTTCTTAGACTAAATTTTGGGGATTTGAAAGGTGATTTGAGGTCGGATTTATGAAATTCTTGTATGGTTGGACTCGTTATCGAATAGTTGTTCGGATTTTTGTAATTTTGGTCGGGTTCTGAGGTGCGGGTTGTAATGACCCGGAATGTCGTTACGTAGAACCTGCATTAGAATTACTATTCTTGACTTGTCATAGGTTGGTTATACTGTTATTGATGTGTTAGAGTTGGTAGGCTTGAAATCAGAATGGTTGTAGTGAGAGTTTAGTCACTTAGTCCTTAAAAATCGCCTTAAAGTTGGAAAAGTCAACTAAGAGTTTACTTATTAGGAAACGACCTCAGAATGCGGATTTTATGGCCCGGATAGCTTCGTTAGGTAATTTGGGACTGAGGAGTGCGCTCGGAATATTTTTGTGATGTCCGATGTAGAATTAGGCTTAAATTGGTGAAAGTTAGTTTTTGGTGATTTCCAGTCGGCAGTGGTAAATAGGCTATCGGGGTCAGAATGGATTTCCGATAGTTGGAACAGGTTCATAATGTCATTTTGGATATGTCTGCAAAATTTTAGGTCAATCGGAGTTGTTTTGGATAGTCTCGGCATCATTGGTGTGTTTTAGAAATTTAAAGTTCTTAGTCTTGAATCTTATGTGATTTTGGGTGTTTTGATGTTATTTTTTGTGTTTTGGGAGTGCAACTAAGCTTGAATGATCATATGTGGTGTGTTGGTATGTTTGGTTGGGGTCCCGAGGGGCTCGAGATGATTTCGGATGGTTAACGGGGAGTTTGGAGCATAATTGCTATTGCTGAAGTTGCTGGTGTTGGTGTTTTTGCACCTGTGGATGGGGAGCCACAGGAGCGGACGTGGCACCGCAGGTACGGGAGATTTGCTCGGTGAGAAGATTCCGCAGGTGTGAGTTAGTTTCCACACCTGCGAGGCCGCAAGTGCGAGAGGTCGATCGCAGGTGCGGAGTTAGACCGTTTAATGAAAAGTCGCAGGGGCGGTTGTTTTGACCGCAGGTGCGAGACATGGGCCGCAGGTGCGGAACCCCTGGGCAGAAAGTATAAATTGAAACCCTCCGCGACCATTAGACCTTTTAACACCATCTTTGAACGGGAGGAAGCTCCTGAGGAGATTTTTGAAGAGGGAAATCAGTGTTCTTCATAGAGGTAAGTGTTTTGATCATTAAAACTCGTTTATGGGTGATTAAAGAACACAATCTCAGTAATTAATTCATGAAAAACTAGTAGAAAGAGGAGGTTTCGGGTTTGAGATCTTGAGACCTTTAGGAATCGATTTGAGGGACCAAACGAACTCCGATTTTAGTGTTCTTTATATGTATGGACTCGTGAGATGATGAAGAACAGTTTTGGATAAAAAATTCTGAGTTTCAGGATGCGGGCCCGGGGGTCGGGTTTTGACTAATTTCGGTACCTTTCAATTGGAATTCATTCCTTAAGCATATTTTGGTGATAAAACATCTGAACTTGGTAGATTTGGAGCACTCGGAGGCCGGATTTAGAGGCAAAGGCACTGTGGAATAGTATTTTAGCCGGTTTTGAGGTATGTAACATTTCCAAACTTGGTTCTGAGGGTTCGAAACCCCGAGCTAAATGATTTATGACTATTGTTGAGGTGACACACATGCCAAGTGACGGGCATGAAGGCGTGCACCAAGTATTTGTGGCATGGATTATCCCATGGCACCACTTAGTGATTATTCCATGATGATATCTATGCTTATATTAATGTGGTAATTGTGAACATGTTAGAAATCATGTTAAGCATAAATGATAGGCTTCACGCCGGAAATGTTGAGACCCGAGTGGTCGTATATTGCTGTCTCATTTTGTGATTATTTGATGTCATATACTCAGTCCTGTTATAGCATATCCCTTCATATCTCACTCTCATTACTTATCACTGTTTCGGGCTAATGGAGGCATTTGTGATCCATGTGCGTGAGACTGAAGAGTAATGACTGAGCGAGGCCGAGAGCCTGTTATTGAAATAGTTATGAGAATGGACTGCACACTGCACCAATATTTAAATCATGCCTTCGTTGTCTTGATATGGCGCTTGGGTCACTAGGGCCCCTCCGGAGTCTTTACACCCCCACTGAGCGCATTGATATTGAGGGATGGATTTTCCCTAGGCATGGATCTTGTCCGAAGTTGATGTTATGTGAGGGATGGATCTTCCCTGGGCATGGATCTTGTCCGAAGCTGATGTTATGAGAGGGATGGATCTTCCCTAAATATGGAAGTTGTCCGAGTGTTGTATTCCGGAGATGGATCTTCCCCGTGGGGGCTGGACTGTTCTTTTTCCTCAGTACGGAGTGACTACGGTCACCGATGTTTATGCACATTCTGGGATAGAGCTTTCCTGGGCCTGAGAGCCATATATAGTACTGAGTGGACTTCTGTGGGAGAGTTGTGAGCACTATGTGCATACTCACACTGGTTTCATATATATATATGTTGTGATGGCATGTAGAGTATACTGGCATACTTGGCATTTTTACTCATCCTGATAAACTGTTAGCATGTCTAATTTTGTATACTATATGTTGTAAAATTTTGAGGTTTTGTCCGTCACTACTTCTCAGCCCATGTTTTGGGTTCGTTACTTCTGAGTTGGTGTACTCACGTTACCCCCTGCACCTTGTGTCCAGATCCAGGTACACCGGGACCTAGTAACGGATATTGAGCTGCAGTCAGCGTTTCTATTGAAGTTGTTGAGGTAGCAGCTGGCGATCGCGACCTCGTCTTCTCTTTCTTATTCTACCTGTTGTTCATTATTTTGAGACAATGTTATCCATTTCTCCTTTTCTTTACTTTACGTTATAGTAGCTCATGACTGAGTGACACCGGATCTGGGGTTGGAGGTTTAAATTTAGTTTTTCAAATAATGTTTTAAATTTCAGATTCTTAGTATTATTAATAAATTCGTTTAAAAATCGCATTATTTTTACTGGAAATTTAATTTAGCTTAGTTAAAAATGGAGCCTTGCCTGGTTCCACGACAGGCGCCCTTACGATTCCGAAATTGGGTCGTGACAAGATGGTATCAGAGCGCTAGGTTAAATAGGCCTCACCAGTCATGAGCAGGTTTAGTAGAGTCTTGCGGATCGGTACGGAGATGTCTGTACTTATCTTCGAGAGGCTGTAGAACCTTTAGGAAGAATCCCACATTATTGAATTATGTCGTGTGACTCTATTGAATTATCGAACTAAAATTCTGTTGTTTTCATTACCTCACAGATGGTGAGGACTCGTGCTATCGATCGTGGTAATCAGACACCAGCAGGACCAGCTGGAGGTCGAGGCCGTGGCAGATGGAGGGGTGCAGCCCGCTTAACAACCGAGGCAGTGTCTGTGGACCCTCCCATTGCTCATGATCAGGTCCCCGCAGTTAAGGTCCAGCAAGAGAGGCTCAGGCACCAGCAACATCCATTGTGATTCCGGGTCTTCAGGAGACCCTAGACCAGATTTTGACGGTGTGCACCAGCCTGGCACAGGCCGTCGCCGTGTCTACTACTCCTTCTACTTCTCAGGCCGGGAGAGGCACTAAAACTCCAGCTGCCCGGACACCTGAGCAAGTTAACCAGGGGCTTCAGACACCTGGGACAATCCTAGTCCAGCCGGTTGCCCCAGCCCAAGACTTTGTGGTCCCAGCGTTGGCAGATGACGAGCAGCGCAGGTTAGAGAGGTTTAGTAGACTCCAACCTCCAATTTTTAGTGGTACGGAGGGCGAGGACGCCCAGGGATTTTTGGACAAGTGTCAGAGGATCCTCCACACAACAGGGATACTGGAGGCTAGGGGGTCCCATTTACTACATTCCAGCTTTCAGGAGCTGCACTCGCTTGGTGGGAGGCCTATGAGAGGCGTAGACCTGCTGATGCCGCGCCCCTTACCTCGCGTCAGTTCTCCATTCTATTCTTGGAAAAGTATATACTATAGTCCCGCAGGGAGGAGGTGCGCAGGGAGTTCGAACAGTTGCGCCAGGAGGACATGACCGTAAGTATGAGATGAGGTTCTCCGAGTTGGCCCGTTGTGTTATTTGGCTAGTTCCCACATATACGGAGAGAATCAGGAGGTTCGTGGATGGACTCACTTATCAGCTTTTGATTTTGCTGACTAGGGAGAGGGTATCTCGCGCTTCTTTCAAGGAGGTGGATGACATTTCCAAAGAGATTGAGTCGGTTCGCCGCCAGGAGCGGATCGAGAGGGAGGCCAAGAGGTCTCGAGGATCTAGGAGTTTTGGTGGGGTTCCTTCTGGGGGGGCAGCCTCAGCCCGGCGGAGGCCGTCCTTTCAGGCAAGCTTAGCCAAGTCGCTCAGGTTATCGTGGTGGATCAGTTGGTCATGATCATCATAGTTCGCATTAGTTGCAACCATCTTTCAGTGCCTTGCCAGTTCAGAGTTCATCTTGGGCACCATCGATTCAGAGTTCATCTATGCCTGGTTCTTCCAGTGGTTATCCTGGTGTTAGGGGTTCCCTTCAGTCCCCAGTTTTTTAGTTTGTCACGAGAAGCTTTAGTTTTTAGTTGATTCCGGTTTTTCATATTCACATGTTCATCATGATTTAGCCCATTCTCTGGATATGTCCCGTGAATCTTTTGTTATATCTGTTCATATGCTCGCCCTTGTTGGTGATGTTGTTGTTACGGACCGTGTGTGTCGGTTGTGTGTGGCACCTATTGGGGGTCTGGAGACCCGGGTGTGTGCATGGTGAGGTTATCTGGCGGTTGATGGCTTTTGGAACAACTTGGCACGTTCGAGGACGAACATTTGTTTAGGAGGGGGAGAATGTAACGATCCGGTCCGTCGTTACGTAGAACCTGCATTAGAATTACTATTCTTGACTTGTCATAGGTTGGTTATACTGTTATTAATGTGTTAGTGTTGGTAGGTTTGAAATCGGAATGGTTGTAGTTAGAGTTTAGCCACTTAGTCCTTAAAAATAGCCTTAAAGTTAGAAAAGTCAACTGAGAGTTTACTTATTGGGAAACGACCTCGGAGTGCGAATTTTATGGCTCGGATAGCTTTGTTAGGTGATTTGGGACTTAGGAATGTGCTCGGAATATTTTTGTGATGTCCGGTGTAGAATTAGGCTTGAATTGGCGAAAGTTAGTTTTTGGTGATTTCCGGTCGGCAGTGGAAAATAGGCTATCGGGGTTAGAATGGAATTCCTAAAGTTGGAACAGTTTCATAATGTCATTTAGGACATGTCTGCAAAATTTCAGGACAATCGGAGTTGTTTTGGATAGTTTCAGCATCATTAGTGGATCTTATAAATTTAAAGTTCTTAGGCTTGAATCTGATGTGATTTTGGGTGTTTCGATGTTAGTTTGGTCTTTTGAGAGTGCAACTACGCTTGAATGATCATACGTGGTGTGTTGGTGTGTTTGGTTGGGGTCCCGAGGGGCTCGGGATGATTTCAGGTGGTTAACGGGGAGTTTGGAGGATAATTGATGTTGCTGAAGTTGCTGGTGCTGATGTTTTTGCACCTGCGGATGGGGAGCCGAAGGTGCGGTTCCGCAGGAGCGGACGTGGCACCGCAGGTGCGGAAGATTTTCTAGGTGAGAAGATTCCGCAGGTGCGAGTTAGTTGCCGCACCTGCGGGAGGTCGATCGCAGGTGCGGAGTTAGGCCGTTTATTGAAAAGTCGCAGGTACGGTTGTTTTGACCGCATGTGCGAGACATGAGCCGTAGGTGCGGAACCCTTGGGCAGAAAGTATAAATTGAAACCCTCCGCGACCATTAGAGGCGATTTTTGAAGAGGGAAATCAGTGTTCTTCATAGAGGTAAGTGTTTTGATCATTAAAACTCGTTTATGGATGATTATAGAACATAATCTCAGAAATTAATTCATGAAAAAACAGTAGAAAGAGGAGGTTTAGGGCTTGAGATTTTAAGACCTTTAGGAATCGATTTGAGGGGTCAAACGAACTTTGATTTTAGTGTTCTTTATATGTATGGACTTGTGAAAGGATGAAGAACAATTTTGTATAAAAATTTCTGAGTTTCGGGACGCGGGCCTGGGGGTCGGGTTTTGACTAATTTCGGGTTTTGAGCTAAATTTGGTACCTTTCAATTGGAATTCATTCCTTAAGAATCATTTGATGATAAAAATCTGAGGTTGGTAGATTTGGAGCACTCAGAGGCCGGATTTAGAGGAAAGACACTGCGGAATAGTATTTTCGCCGTTTTTGAGCTAAGTAACGTTTCCAAACTTGATTCTGAGGGTTCGAAACCCCGAGCTAAATGATTTATGACTATTGTTGAGGTGACGCACATGGCAAGTTACGGGCGTGAGGGCGTGCACCGAGTATTTGTGGTCTGGCTTATCCCATGGCACCGCTTAGTGATTATTCCATGATGATATATGTGCTTCTATTAATGTGGTAATTGTGAACATGTTAGAAATCATGTTAAGCATAAATTCTAGGCTTCACGTTGGAAATGCTGAGACCCAAGTGGTCGTATATTACTGTCTCATTTTGTGATTATTTGATGTCATATACTTAGTCCTGTTATAGCATATCACTTCATATCTTAGTCTCAGTATTGTTAATTTCTGCATACTTATCATTGTTTCGGGCTAATAGAGGCATTTGTGATCCATGTGAGTGAGACTAAAGAGTAATGACTGAGTGAGGTCGAGAGCCTGTTATCGAGACAGTTATGAGAATGGACTGCACACTGTAGCGATATTTAAATCATGCCTTCGTTGGCTTGATATGGCGCTTGGGCCACTAGGTCCCCTCCGGAGTCTTTACACCCCCAGTGAGCGCATTGATATTGAGGGATGGATTTTCCCTCGTCATGGATCTTGTCCGAAGTTGATGTTATGTGAGGGGTGGATCTTCCCCGGGCATGGATCTTGTCCGAAGCTGATGTTATGAGAGGGATGGATCTTCCCTGGATATGGAAATTGTCCGAGTGTTGTATTCTGGAGATGGATCTTCTCCGTGGGGGCTGGACTGGCCTTTTTCCTCAGTATAGAGTGACTACGGTCATCGGTGTTTATGCACATTCTGGGATGGAACTTCCCTGGGCCTGAGAGCCATATATAGTATTGAGTGGACTTCTGTGGGAGAGCTGTGAGCACTATGTGCATATTCACACTTGTTTCATTCATATATTTTATGATGGCATGTAGAGTATACTGGCATACATGGCATATTTACTCATCCTGATAAACTGTTAGCATGTCTAAATTCTGTATATTATTTATTGTTAAATTTTGAGGTTTTGTATGTCACTACTTCTCAGCCCATAGTTTGGGTTCGTTACTTCTGAGTTGGTGTACTCACGTTACCCCCTGAACATTGTGTGCAGATCCAGGTACACCGGGACCCGATAGAGAATATTGAGCAGCGGTCAGCGTTTCTATTGGAGTTGTCGAGGTAGCAGCTGGCGATCACGACCTCGTCTTCTCTTTCTTATTCTACCTGTTGTTCTTTTTTTTTTTTTGAGACAATGTTGTCCATTTCTCCTTTTCTTTACTTTATGTTATAGTAGCTCATGAATGAGTGACACTAGATCCGAGGTTGGAGGTTTAAATTTAGTTTTTCAAATATTGTTTTAAAGTTCAGATTCATAGTATTATTAATAAATTTGTTTAAAAATCGCATTATTTTAACTGGAAATTGAATTTAGCTTAGTTATAAAGGGTGGCTTGCTTGGTTCCACGACATGCGCCATCACGACTCCGAAATAGGGTCGTGACATGGGCCCGTGGGTTGACTTTTGGTTTGAATTTTTAGTTTAATTAATAATCGAAGCTTTATTATCCATAATAGTTTCTTATGAGTTTTAATTATGTTTTGAAGTTATTTTGGCTAGATTTGAACCCTCCGGATGTTATTTCACTCGAGAAGTTCATTTTAGACGAACAATCTATCTTCTTTGAGGTAACTATCTTGCCTAACTTCGTGTGGGGGAACTACCCCTTAGGATTTGAGTCTTCTGTGCTATTTGTATCATGTAAAGTCCGTGTACGCGAGGTGACGAGCACGTGCTCGGGCTTATTTGTGGAAAGCTGACCTTTTAGGACTCTTAGACTGTGTTCAGCTTACTTTACTGTGTTATTACTTGTTGGGTTCTACTGCTTTTTGTTGTTTCTACTTCTCATTTCAAGTATTATATTAGCATCGTCATCATGCGTAGTTTCCTAGAGATATCGTACTCTGTAAGTACTGCACTTATATTTTGTTCAGGATATTTAGTCCAGTAGGTATCTTGACTGCTTCTCGGCACTACTCCACTGAGGTCAGTCTTGATACTGACTGGGTACCGTTGTGGTGTACTCATGGTATGCTTCTGCAAAATTTTTGTGCAGATCAAGGTATTTCAGAGTTAGTCGATCGCTAGCTAGCTGTACAGATTTTGATGTGCAGACTCAAGGTAAACTTGTTGCTACGTTCGTAGGATTCGGATTCACCTTCTGATTTTGTATTAGACTGTTTATCCTTATTTCAAAACAGTTGTATTTAGATGTTCTAGCAAACTCTGCAGAGCTTATAACTTGTACTACCGTTTTTGGGATTGTAAATTTGTATAGAGACTTCAAATTCGAAATTGTTAGATGTTAGTTATAAATTGTTGTTATTTCAGTTAAATGTTATGCTTACCTAGTCCCTAAGACTAGGTGCCATCACGACAACTAACGAAGGCAAATTTGGGTCGTGACATGTTCTGGCCAATCAAATGCGGCCTTGTCACACTACAATTTTATTGGTCGGAAAAATTTTATTCTTATGATAACTTGTCCCTCCCAAAACTATAATTAGGGGTCTTCATAACCCAGAAAAGACACCAGAAGTTATAACAAGAAGAAAGAGAGAGCTCGTGGATCAAATGCTGCAGATTTATTTAAAAGCTACAAGTATTTAACTGTTCTAAGGATTAAAAGATTACGACAAAAATTCAAGAGCAAGTTGCAAGCCCTTGGATTAAAAATACAAAGATCATGCCTCAAGGACTTGGATTAAAATAAAATAAGTGAAGATTTAGCTCGAAGGCTCTTTTATTAACTGTTGAAAAGTGGAATCAGGGGTGTCATAAATATTGTACCGCTCAAAATATTTAAAATAAAATATTACAATTGTTGCAATATTTTTCGGTCTCGATTATTTTTCTTGCCGCAATTTATTGTTTACTTCAAGGTGTCCTCAACGCTCAGTTGAACATCTGAATTGTGCCTATTTTCAGCTAGACACTTCATTTATTCACAAAGGAAGATCAACTAAGAACCTAACGTTGTTAGCCTCCATCGCGTGAAATGCACTCTGCAAGACGCGAGTTGCCTACCTAAATATAGGTTGATCATTTCCTTTTCCTAAATACAATGTGGACCCACCCTAAATCACTTTCTTCTTCAAATCTTTTCCACCCATCTCCAACTCAAACCACCATTATTACAGACCAACGAAAATACACATAAACCTCACCTTAAACTACCTTTTTTTATACTACTATTCAAGAAAATTAAAAATGGATTAGAACCTTTGACTACACCGATAAATCTCGATTGGGGAAAATTTTCCAATCTTTTTCACTCACTTTCTTTCTTTCTTTAATCGAAGCAAAAATGGAAGGACATGTAATTTCTGATGCTGGTGGATAACAGAGAGGAGAATCAGCGTGCTTAAGAATTTCACAATATTTTCATCTACTTGAATTTTAAACTGTAAAAATCATAGAAAATACTCTATGTAAAAGACCATAAAAGATTGAAGATGGAGGAAATATTCATTTCCAAACTCGCATATGGATGGCTCTTTCTTCCACCATTGTTTCACTTCAAATCACAATAAAATAATTTGAAATGATAAAAAGAGATATTAGTCTGTGACTAGGGAGGAGGTATGGTGGATCTTGTGCGGCGCTTAAGATTCTTGGCTGAAATTAAGGAATTTTATTAGTGTTTGGATTTGAGTGTTTGGTGGAGAAATGTTGATGTAGCGGCGTAGATTACAGTGGATGGGGAGAGTATTTCAAGGTGGTTCCATGGTGGTTTTGGGATAGCCCCATTGACGGAGATCTAGCCGGCGGCTATTGGAAAGAAGAAGGTTTAATTTGTATTTTTTAATAAGAGTATTTGTTTCTAAAACTCCACGTGTCATTTAATGATTGGTATGTTTGGCACGCTATCCGTAATTGTACCTCACGCATGATTTTTATTGGACTCGAGTGTTTAAAAGACACTTTTATGAATGAATGAAGTGTCTAGCTGAAAATGTGCTCAGTTAAGGTGTCCAATTGATCATATGGGAAAACTTAAAGGGTCCGTTTATGTATTTTTCTTTTTCGAAGTTTTTCGGAATTTTTTTCGGATTTTTTTTTTTTTTTTACTTTTTTGCGAAATCAGTGTTGGCCATGAACATTTCAAATTTCACTTAGAGTTGAATTTCAAAAATTTCGAAATTTGAAAAACTCTAAAAAAATTATTTTCAAAATTTTCACTTCAAAGCACTCTCAAAAACTCTTAAATAGCTCCAATGTGTTCATATCCAAACACAACCCTAATTTTCAAATACAATTTTCAACTTTAGTTTTTCCCCGTTTTTTTTATGTAAGTTCACAAATCTTATTTCCAAACGCCCACTTAAAGTTGAAAGTTGAAGAAAGAACTGAGAAAGGGGCTTATGGCATTAAAACCATATGATAACATGTTTGTTGTACAATTTCTTTTAAGCCATTAATTATCAAAGACATGGATCTCCTTGAAAGTATTGATATACATAAACTTCCAACTGCTAAAGAAAAACATATCAAGGTGAGAGAATGAAAAGACAATGTACAAATAAGCAATCTATAGACATAGCTCATTTGAGTTTTATTCTGTTATAATATTAAGAAAGCAAAAGAACAAAGCATTAAATATTATAAGAAGAGAGGTAAGTAGTGACGAACACAAGGTATGAATAGTAAACTTAGCTTCCACTAATTCGTACATCAAGGAAATGGAATTACCTGTTTGGTTTGAAGACAAAGTTTTTGTAAGCAAACCACTGCAGAGGAACACAGATACAAGAAAATTAAAGAAGAATAAAGTGGATTGAGTTCAAAAGAAATTGGTGGCTGATTGCATAGTTCAAAGCTTTACCAGATTAAAAGAAAGGATGTAACTTGTATATACTAACAGGCTTAGACCTTTTTTTTTTTACCCTATCATGTAATTATCTTTATGTAGTTATTTGTTGCCTTTATTTCTTTCCTGAGTCGAGGGTCCATNTTTTTTTTTTTTTTTTTTGGTTAGAAAGATAATATTGTATTAAACATAACAAGAGTGACTACAGAGTGGGCATCTCCAGTATAGTTGTTTGGCATTAGACTATTGCAAACATTATCACTAGCTAATTGAATAGTGTCGTCTACCACATTGATTCCATGCGAGGTTGTGATCTCTTGGGTAGCAGCAAAAGTATCAAAAGGGTGTTGTTCCATGTTCACAACTTGGTCTAGTGGATTGCATGTCGTCTTTCAGCTCATCTGTTCCTTCCAGATCCATTTGCAAAAAGGTTTTGACAAAATCTGGTGGCTCTTCAAAAACAGTAGGATTTCTAGCAGCTTCCATGGTGCAGCTCGCTTTAGCCAAGCAATCAGCAACCTCGTTGCCCTCCCTATAGGTATGTGCAATAGTAACACTATGCACGTGGTCCATGAGGTGCCTACAGTCAGCTAGTAGGTTAGTATAAACTATGTTATCTTTTTTTAATAGTGTAAGTACCTCTGACGCGTCGACGTTTATTTTCAGCGGAACCAAATTGTGTGTTTTGCCAATTCCAGTCCATGAAACATTGCCCTTAATTCTGCATGGATTGTGCTGACATTGAAAAAATTGCCTGCAAAGCCTATAATCCAGTTGCCATTTGCGTCGTGTATTATCCCCCTATACCTGCTTTATGAGTTACCTTTGATACAACCCCATCATTATTTAATTTGTAGGAGTTTGGTTTTGGTGGCAACCATTTGATAAGCTGTATTATAGAAATTTTATTTTGATCCACTTGTGTCTTATACGATTAAAGTTGTGATTGTTACGCGCAATCCAAATGTTCCATAATGTGTATGACAAAAAAGTTTTACTATTGATATAGCGCAATCCTATGTCGTGCCAGATGTGTTTTATGGAAGGATAGTGAAAAAATATGTGGTTAATATTTTCCTGATCAATCCGACATTTGTGGCTATGGCCATTTAATGTTATGCCTATGTGGTGGAGATAGTGTTTGGTAGGTAATTTATTGTGCATTATAAGCCATAGGAAAGCTTTTAATTTGGGGGGTACGGGTATTTTCCAAATCCAATTGTAAGGAGGTATGTGGCATGTTAGTGGTAATTCCTGCTGTAAAAATTTTGAATACATTGTTTGAACTATGAATCTTCTATGATTAGATAAGCCCCAGTAGATAGTGTCATATATGTTTGCGTAGACTTGTACGTTGATCGTATTGATAATTTTCTTTATGAAAACTTGAAAGTGAAAAGGGATTTCTGCCCAGCTCCATTCATGTTGAGCTCGATAGGTACTTATAGTCCTTGTATTGTGGGTTAATGGTATAGGGCCATATATTACAGATCTAATGGTTGTATTGGGGGCAATCCAAGCATCATTCCAGAAGTTGGTGTTAGAATTGAACCCTAGTTTCCATTGAATACCATGTTGGCATTTTCTTCAACCTAGTATGATGTTGTGCCAAGTATTGGAGGAGTTTCACAGTGTGCATTTGTGCTTGTATTTATGGATAAGTGTGTTACCCCATAGCTTATTTAGTGAATGGAATAGACGCCAGGCTAATCCTGCTAGTAGAGCAGTATTTTTTAACTGTAGTCTCTGTATACCAAAGTCTCCCAATGTCTTTGGAGTGGTAACCTGTTTCCAATAGACTAAGTGGAGTTCCTTTTTTTGATGGGTAGTTCCCAAAGGAAGTTACGCATATATTCTCTATTTTGTTGATAATATATTGGGGGATCAAAATGTATTGCATGACGTAGTTTGGCAAGCTAGAGAGGGTAGATTTAATGAGAGTAATTATACCTGGATGTGATGACCCAAAAGGAGTCATCCCGTATATTCTATCTAATTATGTGTTCCGAGGTCTTGAAAACCTCCTTCTATCTGACCTCGATTTGCGTGCGCAGCCCAGGCATGTAGCATGTAAGCCTTTATGTGAAAAAATGAGAAAAATGAAAATATTGTATTGGAAATTTGAATATAGTTGACTTCAGTGGTTTGACGGTCTCGGAGGGTTCGTAAGAAAATATGGGACTTGGGCGTATGCCCGAAATCGAATTCTGATGTCCCAAGTCTGAGAAATGAATTTTTAATAGAAAATTATTTTCTGAAAAATATAAAGATTTTTGAAAATGAAATTCGAGGTTAAACCTGTGATATCGGGCCCGTATTATGATTCTGAAGCCCGTTACAGGTTCAATATGCTTTATATGTGTTATCTGTGAAATTTGGTAAGAAACAAACTTAGTTTGAAGAATTTTCATGGATTTTTAGTTTAATTCATCGTGTTAGTGTTTTTTCATATGGTTTGAAACCTCAAGCGAGTCCGTGTTAGGTTATATGACTTGTGTGTGTGGCTGGACGAGGTCCCCGGGAGGCATCGGGTACGTTTAGGATGCTCATCGGGTGTTAATAGCACTTGGGAGAGAGCTGAACCATTGCTGGTTCTTGTGTCTCGCACCTGCGATGGACCTTCTGCAGGTGCGGACACGCAGGTGCGTCGAGGAGCTTGCAGGTGCGGACTTAGCCCAATCCCCCAATCCTCGCAGGTGCGGAGTCGTGGGTGCGGCCGTTTGACCGCAGGTGCGACCCCGTGCGCCGAGGCCGTTTGTCTTCCCCTCGTTATGTTATTTTCACTTTGTGTTTGGCATTGCTCTCAGTGGCTACATCTTATGAGCGAGTTGTTACCATATTTTTTTATTTAAGTCTTTGTATTGAGTTGCTCATCGCACCTTGTATTCGGCCTTGTTTGCTTTCGCGCCGGTTGTGGCAATATATATTGGTTCTGTCGCATTCTGGTTGGTTTTCTCAGTGGCTGCATTGCATAATTAAATTGTGACTATGGACAGAGATACGGGAGCTTTCCCCATGTACTGCATTACATAGTTAAATTAGGACTACGGACAAGGATCCGGGATCTTTCCCCCTGTACTGCATTGCATATTTAAATTGGGACTACGGACAGATATCCGGGAGCTTTCCCCCCTGTACTTCATCACATATTTAAATTGGGACTACGGACAGAGATCCGGGAGCTTTCCCCTTGTACTACATCACATATTTAAATTGGGACTACAAACAGAGATCCGAGAGCTTTCCCATTGTACTGCATCGCATATTTAAATTGGGACTACGGACAGAGATCCGGGAGCTTTCTCCCTGTACTGCATTGCATGACAAATTCTGAGTGGCGGACCGAGTTCCGGTACTTTTATGATTGAGGAGATTTGAATCGAAAGATATAAATATATATATTGAAAAGTATAGTTGAAAAGCAATTATCTCCAGAAAACGTTATCTCTAAAGGACTTCTTTTCGAAAGTATATTTGAAAAATATTTGTCTTGCAGAATGATGATATTTGAAAGAGCAGTACTTGGGAAAATAATTTTGAACATCACGTATTTTTATGATATTTGAAAGAGCAGTACTTGGGAAAATTTATTTTGAACATCATGTATTTTGATGATATTTGAAAGAGCAGTACTTGGGAAACTATATTTTTAACATCACGTGTTTTGATGAAATTTGGAAGAGCAGTACTTGGGAAAATATATTTTGAACATCATGTGTTTTGTTGATATTTGAAAGAGCAGTACTTGGGAAAATGTATTTTGAACATCACGTATTTTGATGATACTTGAAAGAGCAGTAATTGGGAGTGTATTTGAACACGCCGTATTTGAAGAGACTATGTTATAAAGATTTCTCTTTAAAATAATATATAAATATACATTCAGAGAAAGTATGTTTCAAAGAAGAAATTTATCTATTCCTAAATGATCATATCTTTAAAGTTTTCAAAAATGAACTCACGATTTAAAGGTTTTCACTCGAAAGTTTGACCAGTTTTATTGAGTCATTGGCTAAGGCCTGACGTGAATAAATTGATGTAGTGCTCAGTTGCTTATGTTTTTGTTGGAATGTAGTTCCCGCCATTTGGATTGCATCCTTTCCATTCTCTTTGTGTATTTCTATTATGCTGTCCGTTGATCGTGATTATTGAATTTTCTTTTGTATTATTCGATCGTATTGTTAATTACATTGAGAAATATTTAGATAGATATTTTTGTTCGGTCATTTATACATCTTGCCTTTTTACTTATTAGAGCGGTGGTGTCTTGACTAGTCCTTGTCACTACTTCACCGAGGTTAGTCTTGATACTTACTGGGCACCGCTGTTGTGTGCTCATACTACACTTCTGCACATTTTTGTGTGCAGCTTCAGGTTATGGTTGTTGGTAGCTGCGCAGATCTTGCTGAGGAGACTCAAGGTAACCTGCTGCGTTCGTAGGCTTCAGAGTCACCTTCCTATTTTATTATATTCAACTGTACTTACTTATTCCTAGACAGTTGTACTTAGATTTGATAGAAAGATTTCGTAGAGCTTATGACCTGTACTTACTGGGTTTTGGGAAATTATAAACTCTGTCAAGAATTCTATTTCGAAATTTTTTTAAATACCTTTATTATAGTTGTTGTTCAGTGGAAATGTTAGGCTTACCTAGTCCGTAAGACTAGGTGCCATCACGATACCCAACAGAGGGGAATTTGGGTCGTGACAAGTTGGTATTAGAGCTCTAGGTTCATAGGTGCTACGAGTCATAAGCGGGTTTGGTAGAGTCTTGCAGATCGGTATGGAGACGTCTGTACTTATCTTCGATAGGCTACGAGACTATCAGGACAATTTAACTTCCTTCATTCCTATTGTGCGAGTTCATTGATCTTGAAGTTTGGAATCATCGTCCCATTCTCTCACCGATGGTGAGGACACGAGCGGCGGTTCCTGATGATGTTACCCCGAAGAAAATGTCGCAAGGGTCAGAGGCAGAGGACAACGAGTAACACGTGCCAGAATTAAGATGCCTACCAGAGCAGCCGTTGAGGAGTCGCCAGTAGTCCTAGTTATGGGACAGGTACTGGGGGTGCCTGTTGCTACCCCGGACTTCAGAAGACCAGAGCACAGTTTTGAGTACTATTGGTACATCGGCTCAGGCCGGGTTGATTCTAGTGCACCAATTTCTTCGTAGATCAAGGGAGGAGTTCAGACTCCCACCGTCTACACTCTATAGCAGCGGGATCATATTGGTTAAGTTCCAGTTGTCATGGAAGCATGGCATGTGGTTTCAGTTCAGCCCGTGCTTAGGACAACAACATCATAGGTAGAGCACCTTGGGATTTAGAGGTACTGGAAGTACCACCCTTCTATCTTTCAGTGGATTGGAGGCGGGTAATGTCCAGGGATTACTTTTGTCATGTCTCAGGTCCAGAGTAGTGGATTGATCAGTGGTGGCGGCATATGAGTTGGGGTAGCCTGGCCGAGTTAGATTTACTAGCATGGATTCAGTGTTCGGAGATGTTTTAAAAGAGGTTGCACCTAAGTTCCGTCAGGATGTACGGCGCGGGGAGATTGAACAGTTGCATCAGGGCGCTATGTAACCATTAGAGTACGACATCAGATTCAATGAGTTGGGAAGATATACACCTCACTTGGTTGCTTCAGTCAGTAGGCGAGTCCGANATCTCTATTGGTATGATATATATTCGACATTTGTCGTAGAGTTGAGGGCGAGACCCTCGTGATTCTTTGTGATTTGATATGTTTAGACCGGGCTGAGTACCGTGGTGGAATTTTTATGAGGATGGCATTCTTGTGATCTGTTCATATGCTTTTCTTCTCTCTTGTTATATTGCTTTTGGTAAGTCAGTATCGATAGAGAGTTATGCCTATGGGCTGGTTTGGTAGTACCTTTATATATGCTTCTATCTTTCTTAATCAACCATTTTTTTATGTGCTTCTTTAGTTCAGTTTGCGGGATGTGTGCTCGGTGGTGTTAGCTGTGACTCGGTGATTCGGCTGTCTACTGATGAGGTCTTCGTGTTTATTGCATCATTATCGGTATTATGGAATTTGGAAACAGAGAGTTCTTCCATATGTGTGACTAATTGCCAATGTTGAGTTGATTCCGGGCAGTTACTGTGATCAAAAGTGCTATTGAGCCTATGTGTGATGTGCTATGTTGTGTGGCCTTGCCTTATGGGCGTACACCTGAGTTGATGCAGCTGGTTGAGGCTAATGTCAGACATGGATTTAGAATCGGGTCTTTTGGAAATGAGTAGAAAGTGAGGAATTGAGGTATGAGTCTTATCGATGATGATGCAAACGCTATACGGCAGCTGTGATGGTGTCACCAGGATTATGTAGGTTTGGGTGACGTGGGATCACCCGCAGGTGTGTGTTGGAAATGCGCAATCAGTGATTGGATGAGTTCAAAGTGAATCTTAGCACGTTCGAGGATGAACGTTTGTTTACGAGGGGGAGATTGTGATGACCCAAAAGGGTTCATCCCGTATATTCAATCTAATTCTGTGTACCGAGGTCGTGAAAACCTCCTTCTATCTCACTTCGATTTGCGTGTGCATCCCGGGCGTGTAGCCGGGAAGCCTTTATGTGAAAAACTGAGAAAAATTAAAATTTTGTATTGGAAATTTTAATATAGTTGACTTCAGTCAATATTTTATGTAAACAGACCCGGACCCGTGATTTGACGGTCCCGGAGGGTCCGTAGGAAAATATGGGACTTGGACATATGCCCGGAATCGAATTCCGAGGTCCCAAGTCCGAGAAATGAATTTTTAAAGAAAATTATTTTCTGAAAAATATAAAGATTTTTGAAAATGAAATTCGAGGTTAAACCTGTGATATCGGGCCCGTATTATGATTCCGAAGCCCGGTACAGATTCGATATGCTTTATATGTGTTATATGTGAAATTTGGTAAGAAACAGACTTAGTTTGATGTGATTCGGACTTTAAATGCAAAACTTAATGTTTATAGAAGTTTTGAAGAATTTTCATGGATTTTTAGTTTAATTCATCGTGTTAGTGTTGTTTATGTGATTTGAAATCTCGAGCGAGTCCATGTTTGGTTATATGACTTATGTGTGTGGCTGGACGGGGTCCGGGGGGGGGGGGGGGCTCAGGTACGTTTATGTTGCTCATCGGGTGTTAATAGCACTTGGGAGACAGCTGAACCATTGCTTGTTCTGGTGTCTCGCACCTACAATGGACCTTCCGAAGGTGCGGACACGCAGGTGCGTCGAGGAGCTCGCAGGTGCGGGCTTAGCCCAATTCCCCAATCCTCGCAGGTGCAATGTGTTTTCCGCAGATGCGGCTGTTTGACCGCAGGTGCGACCCCAGGCTTTTTGGTGGGTTTTCGCACCTGCGATGGTATTTCTGCAGGTGCAGGACCACAGGTGCGGTCCCAGGGGCGCATGTGTGGAATTTCTGGGCAATTATATCAAATCCAGAGGGTTTATGTTATTTTCACCATTTTCGAATTAGGGAGCTCGGGAGAGACGTTTTTTGGAGCCTTTTGCACCTGGATAACTTGGGTAAGTGATTTCTATCCATTGTAGACCAATTTCCATGATTCCAATCTTAAATCCAACCTTTAATTTCGAAAATGTTTGGTAGAAAGATAAACTTCATAGACCAAATTATTGAGTTTTGATTGGGTTTTTGACCTCCGATTCGAGAGATTTTCATATGTTTAGGCTGGTGAGTGAATGGGTGCCCGGAAAATATAATTTTTACCCTATTTCGGGACGTGGACCAGGGAAAATATTTGGGCGAATTTCCTAATTTCGCGTTTTAGCTTCGGACTTATTAATTATTTTGTTCCCTTGTGATGATATTTGCTCTATGCAATCGAATTGTCATGATTTGGGCCATTCAAAGTTCGGTACTCGTGGCAAGAGCATGGTATTGAGTTGATTAGCGCAGTCAAGGTAAGTATCTTGCCTAACCTTGTGTGGGAGATCTACCCCTTAGGATTGAGTCTTCTATGTTGATTGTAGTCCGCGTACGCGAGGTGACGAGTGTGTACTCGAACTTATTTGCAAATAGATTTCCCTTTATGGATTTTTGGGTCCTCATGTTCCCCGTATATGAATTGAACTTGTTATATCTGAATTCTTGATTTCTAATCTCATCTCCTCCTGTTCAAGTTAGAAGTACATGCCTAGCATTCCTTGTTTCTTATATGATCTTAATTGACTTAAATGAAGACCTTGTTTTTCCTACCACTATGCCATGTCTTCCTTCATATGCTGCCTATTTACTGAGCGTTGTTCAAACTGAGTTTATTCGGTGAAGCTAATTGTCTAAGTGAGATTGGTTATAGCTGATTCCCTTGCCGGGATGATTTGTTTTCTTGGTTGCGAACTTGAATGTATAGAACATTTGCTATATTTGCCTTGTCTTCCCCTCGTTATGATGTTCTCTCTTTGTGTTTGGCATTCCTCTTAGTGGCTACTTCGCATGAGCGAGTTTTTACCACTTTTGTGATTTAAGTCTTTGTATTGAATTGCTCATAGCACCTTGTATTCGGCCTTATTTGATTTCGTGCCGGTTGTGGCAATATATATTGGTTCTGTCGCATTCTGGTAATTTTTCTCAGTGGCTGCATTGCATATTTAAATTGGGACTACAGACAGAGATCCAACGACTTTCCCCTGTACTGCATCGCATATTTAAATTGGGACTACGGATAGGGATCCATAAGCTTTCCCCGTGTATTGCATTGCATATTTAAATTGGGACTACGGACAGAGATCCGAGAGATTTCCTCCTGTACTGCATCACATATTTATACTGGGACTACGGACAGAGATCCGAGAGCTTTCCCCCTATACTGCATCACATATTTAAATTGGGACTACGGACAGATATCCGAGAGATTTCCTCCTGTACTGCATCACATATTTATACTGGGACTACGGACAGAGATCCGAGAGCTTTCCCCCTATACTGCATCACATATTTAAATTGGGACTACGGACAGAGATCCGGGAGCTCTCCCCCTGTACTGAATCTCATATTTAAATTGGGACTACAGAAAGAGATCCGGGAGCTTTCCCCCCGTACTGCATTGCATGACAAATTTTGAGTGGCAGACTGAGTTCCGATAATTTTATGATTCAGGAGATTTGAATCGAAAGATATAAATATATATATTGAATAGTATAGCTGAAAATAAATTATTTCCAGGAAAAGTTATGTCTAAAGGACTTCGTTTAGAAAGTATATTTGAAAAACATTTGTCTTGCAGAATGATGATATTTGAAAGAGCAGTACTTGGAAAAATATATTTTGAACAACACATATTTTGATGATATTTGAAAGAGTAGTACTTGGAAAAATATATTTTGAACATCATGTGTTTTGATGATATTTCAAAAAGCAGCTCTTGGGAAAATATATTTTGGACATCACGTGTTTTGATCATATTTGAAAGAGCAGTACTTGGGAAAATGTATTTTGAACATCACGTATTTTGATGATACTTGAAAGAGCAGTAATTGGGAGTATATTTGAACATCCCGTATTTGAAGAGACTATGTTATAAAGATTTCTCCTTATAAAAATATATAAATATACATTCAGGGAAAGTATGTTTCAAAGAAGAAATTTCTCTATTCCGAAATGAACTCACGATTTAACGATTTTCACTCAAAAGTTTGGCCAGTTTTATTGAGTCATTGGCTAATGTCTGACGTGAATAAATTGATGCAGTGCTGAGTTGCTTGTGTTTTTGTTGGATTGTAGTTCCCGCCATTTGGATTTCATCCGTTCCATTCCCTTTGCGTATTTCTATTATGCTGTCTGTTGATCGTGATTTTTGAATTTTCTTCCATATTATTCGATCGTATCGTTAATTACATTGAGAAATCTTTAGACAAATATTTTGGTTCGGTCATTTATACATCTTGCCTTTTGACTTATTAGACCGGTGGTGTCTTGACTAGTCCTCGTCACTAATTCACCGAGGTTAGTCTTGATACTTACTGGGCACAGCTGTGGTGTGCTCATACTACACTTCTGCACATTTCTGTGTGCAGCTTCAGGTTATGGTTGTTGGTAGCTGCGCAGATCTTGCTGAGGAGACTCAAGGTAACCTGCTGCTGCATTCGCATCAGAGTCACCTTCCTATTTTATTCTATTCAATGGTACTTACTTATTCCTACACAGGTGTAGTTAGATTTGATAGAAAGATTTTGTAGAGCTTATGGCTTGTACTTACCGGGTTTTGGGAAATTGTAAACTCTGTCAAGAATTCTATTTTGAATTTTTTTTAAATTCCCTTATTATTGTTGTTGTTCAGTGAAAGTGTTAGGCTTACCTAGTCCCTAATACTAGGTGTCATCACGATACCCAACGGAGGGAAATTTGGGTCGTGACACTGGTAGTGATAAGAACCTAGTTTTCCAACCGGCAAGTTTTGCCTTGAAATTATCTAGTAGGAATTGCAAGTCTGACTCACTTGGCCTATTATGAAACATGGAAAATCCCAAATATTTCCCAAAGCTTTTTCCTTCTTTCATGCTAAAACAAGTAAGAATATTATGTTTTGCTTCAGTAGTGCAATTGTTGGAGTAGAAAAATAGTTTGTCCTGATAGAGTGGTAAAAGAATTAATTGTGTCAATCATAGTGTTGTAGCTGGTAGTATTAACTTTAGACAACAGTTGATGTTGTATGCGAAAAAAAGGTGTGATAATTGAGGTCCATGTTGAGAAATCTGTATGAGTTTCCATAATAGATAGTCGATTGATTGGAATATATTCCATGATAAGCGTTCCAGGCACATAATGAAGATGTAAGGAGATAAAGGGTCTCCTTGTCTTATGCCCCTAGATGGTTGAAAAAACTTAGTACGCAATCCATTGATAAATATATATACAGAGGACGTTGTAATGAATGACATTGTTAGGGATATGAGATTATTGGGGAAATTAAAATAATGGAGCGTGTTCTTTATGAAGGACCATTCAAGCTTATCAAAAGCCTTTTCCAAGTCTAGTTTTAGAAACATTTGTCCCATTCTCCCTTCTTTCTTATTTTTGAGATGGTTAAGGATTTCCTGGATAATGATGGCATTGTCAGATGCACGCGTCCTTCGTTGGAAACTTGACTGTGTTGGACCTATTATTTTATGGAGGTAAGGTTTGATACAGTTTACAATTAATTTTTTGATTAGTTTGTAGACTATAATACAAAGACTTGTAGGGCGATATTGATTGATGGATGATGTATTTTTTACTTTTGTGGACTGTAGTAGTAGTTGTTGTTGTATCATGTAATTATCAGTTATAATAGGTTACTTGATGTAGACAACTACACTAACATTTAAACACTTGAAAGTTTTTGACACTATAAGTTCATGTAAGTTAAAAACCAAACGAAAAGGTGTCATGACCCGGAATTCCCACCGCCAGGACAATGATGGCGCCTAACATTTCACTTGCTAGGCAAGACAACATTAGAACAATTTATTTTCTTTAACAGATAAATAACAAATTTAAGAAAGAACTGATATAAATGTGGAAGTTTAACCAGCCAAACATCTATTACAAAGCCCTTAATCTAGTGTCACAAGTGCACGGGCTTCTAGAATAATACACATAAGGGTCTAAAATGAATACAAGTTGTACGAATGGAAACACACCGCTAAATAGAAAGAGGATGGGGACTGCAGAAGCAGCGGGCGCTGAACACTCATACCTCAAGTCTCTGCAAGTGTCCAATCCGAGCACGTTAATAATCGCCGCTGGGACTTGCTCTAAAATCTGCACAGTGTGCAGAGTGTAGTATCAGTTCAACCGACCCCATGTACTGGTAAGTGCCAAGCCTAACCTCGATGGAGTAGTGACAAGGTTAAGGCGGGTAACCTACACTAAAACTTGTACGCAGTAAATATAATAGTGATAGAATAATAGAAACACTGAACAGAATGAAACAGTTAACTGAAAATAATAGCTACAGCCGCGAGAATAAGCCAGTATAGACTAGAATTACCAATCATTAATACTCCAAATACCAATACCGAAAAAACCAACACAACACAAGAAATGGAAAACAAATAGGTTGTTGCGGCGCAATACCCGATCCCACCATACAACATAAAATCCTCACTTACTTCACCGAAGCAATATCAACAATAGTAAATAATATATATATGTTGCATCACGTAATCCGATCCCACCATATATCAATCTCAGTATCATATTTCACTCTTATTTCACCATATATATTCACCCTTATTCCACCTATTGCGGTGTGCAACGCGATACTACCGTACAATATGAATTTACCCTTATTCCCCGATTCAAGTCCACCTTTATTACAACTGCTGCGGCGTGCAGCCCGATTCCACCATATCATTACTAGACACTCAATGTACATAGTAAAATCAATAGCTCAAACCACAAAAGATTTTACGACCAACAAATGTCAAACTGAACTGAAGAAGGAAACCTTGTACAATATAAGAATCTAGACAAGTAATACTACGCAGCGAGACCAATCCAGCAATTTAAAAATTAGAATGTGCCAACAAGTCAATTTAAGAAATTAGCAGAGATTCGTAAAACTATGAAAAGAAATAACATCATTAACAGGAGAAGATATTGATTTACAAGTAACAGTTAAGCATGGAAGCATTTAGAGCAAATAACAGTGAAGACAAGACAAGAATTAATGAAGGGAAATCGGTAAATTAGAGAAAAAATATAATTCGGCAGCATATAAGCACTCGCCACCTTGCATATACGCCGCTCACATGATGTTCACTTAACACATAGTCCAAGGGTTCCCAATTCCCTCAAGTCAAGGTTAGATACAACACTTATCTCACTCCGCAGTCAATCAAAGCTCTACCGGGGCCTTCCCCTATAATCCGCCTCCAAACCACTCGTATCTAGCCATAATTAACTTATTAACATCGGCTATTGCTTAAGGAGCCAACTAAAATGCATAAACTTTTATTTCCCAAACTTTTCCCCAAAAAGACTAAAATCGACCCCAAGTCCGCTTGGTCAAAACCCGATGTTCGGACCAAAATCCATTTACCCATTCACCTCCGAGCCCGGTTATGTAATTAGTTTTGGAATCCAACCTCAATTTGAGGCCAAAATCCCAATTTCTCAAAAATTCCTAATTCTACCCAACCCCCAATTCCACAATGAAAACCTTAGATTTTAGGTTAAACATTTGTAAAATATAGTGAATGATTGAAAGAAAATTGGGTTGAATCACTTACCAATGTTTTGTGGAAGAAAGGGTCTTTGGAAAATCGCATGGGAGGTTTCTTATTTTGAAAGATGAGCAAAAATCCCGTCTAAGTCAAGTTTTACCAGCTAGCCCCAAATGAGAGAAATCCATCACATTTGTGAGAAATCTCACATTTCTGCTATCTTCGCAATTGCGAAGAAAAGTTCTCAAATGCGAACTAAGCTGGTCGTAAATGCGACCCCACGATCGCAAATGCGAAGATTGCCCCTCCCAGATCCATGTCGCAAATGTGACGAATATTTCGCAAATGCAAAATTGTGTGGCCCAGATTCTCTTCGCATTTTCGATGAGAAGCTCGCAAATGCAAGCCTCTCAGAGGTCGCAATTGCGATGCCTGATCTTGCAAATGGAGATCAGAGGCCTGCAACAATATCAGATACACCAGCAATTCTTCCAAGTCTAATTTCACTCCGTAGCCTATCCAAAACTCACCTGCCCACGGGGCTATAATCCAAAAGCGCATACAAGTCTAAAAACATCATATGAATTTGCTCGCGCGATCAAATCGCCAAAATAACACCTACAATTACGAATTTAGCACCAAATCAAATGCAATTTCCAAGCATACTTTAAAATTTCTAATTTCTCAACCGGACATTTGAATCATGTCAAACCAATTCTGTTTTTCATCAAATTTCACAGACAAGTCATAAATGTGATATTGGACCTATACCGGGTCCCGGAACTAAAATACGGACCCGTTATCGAAGAAGTCAAACATTGGTCAATTATCTCAAATGCATTTAGCCTTTAACTAAATTTCGACAAAGTCCGATATCTCGGGCTAGGGACTTTCAATTTTGACTCCGGGAATACGCCCTGTCCCAAATCACGATTCAGACACATTGGGACCATCGAAACACGAATCCGGGTCCATTTTCCAAAATTGTTGATCGAAGTCAACTCAAATGTAGTTTTAGGCAAATTGTCTCATTTTAAACAATTTTTAACGTAAAAAGCTTTCCGGAAAGATGCCTAGACTACGCAAGCAAATTGAGGAAGGCCTAACCATGATTTTTAAGCCTTCATTCACATAATTAGGTTTCAAAACACGAGACGACTGATCGGGTCATCACATTCTCCACCTTTAAAACAATTGTTCTTCCTCGAACGGACATAGAAAAGTACCTAGACTGGTGAAAAGGTGGGGATATCTACTCTGCATATCTGATTCGGACTCCCAGGTAGCTGCCTCAACGGGCTGAACTCTCCATTGCACACAGATTGAAGGATAACTCTTCGATCTTGACTGACGAACCTGCCGGGCTAGAATAGCCACCGGCTCCTCCTCATAAGTCAAATCCTTGTCCAACTGGGCAGTACTGAAATCTAACACGTGGGATGGATCACCATGATACTTCCGGAGCGTGGACACATGGAATACCAGATTAACTGCTGACAATCCAGGTGCCAACGTAAGTTTGTAGGCCACCTCTTCCACTCGCTCAAGAAACTCAAAAGGTCTGATATACTTAGGGCTCAACTTGCTCTTCTTTCCAAACCTCATCACACCCTTCATGGGTGTTACCTTGAGCAAAAATATCTCTTCTACCATGAACACAACATCACGAACTCTACGGTCAACATAACTCTTCTACCTGTACTGAGTTGTGCAAAGTCAATCCTGAATAATCGTGACCTTATCCAAGGCATCCTGTAATAGATCTGTACCCAACAATCGAGCCTCCCCCAGATCAAACCATCCGACTGGCGATCGGCACCGCCTACCATATAATGCCTCTTAGGGAGCCATTTGAATGCTCGACTCATAACTATTATTATAGGGAAACTCCACTAATGGCAAGAACAGATCTCAGAACCTCCGATGTCTATAACACAGGTGCAGAGAATATCCTTCAATATCTGAATAGTGCAGTCAGACTATCCGTCTGTCTGACAATGAAATTTTGTGCTCAGCTCAATATGCATGCCCAACTCACGTTGTACTGCCCTCCAGAAGTGCAAGGTGAGCTGCGTACCTTGATTTGAAATGATAGACACGGGAACACAGTGAAGACAGACGATCTCGCGGATATAAATCTCTACCAAACGCTTTGAAGAATATGAGACTGCAATATGAATAAAATGCACTGACTTGCTCAGCCTGTCCACAATGACTGAAACTTCATCGAACTTTTTATGAGTCCATAGGAGTCCAACAATGAAATCCATAGTGATACGCTCCCACTTCCACTCAGGAATCTCTAACTTATGAAGAAAACCACCATGTCTCTGATGCTCACACTTTACCTACTGGCAATTTAGGCACCGAGACACATAAGCAACTATATCTTTATTTATTCTCCTCCACCAATAATGCTAATTCCGCAAGTCCTGATAAATCTTGGTGGCGCACAGATGAATAGAATACCGGGAACTATGGGCCTCTTCAAGAATAACCTCACAAATTCCATCCACATTAGGCACACAAACACGACCTTACATCCTCAAAACTCCATCATCTCCAATATTAACCTGCTTGGCATCACCGTGCCGCACTGTATCCCTAAGGTCAAGAAAATAAGGGTCATCATACTGCCGATCTCTCATATGCTCAGAAACATCTAACCTTACGAACTGATTGGCCAAAGCTTGAACATCTAATGCAAGTGGTCTCTCACCAACTAGAATGTACGCAAGGCTGCCCATACTAGCTGAATTTCTACTCAAAGCGTCGGCCACCACATTGGCCTTCCCTGAATGATACAATATGGTGAAATCATAGTCTTTCAATAGCTCCAACCATCTCCTCTGCCTTAAATCCAGCTCCTTCTTCTTGAGAAAATACTTAAAAATATGATGATCTATGAATACCTCACATGGCACGCCGTAAAGATAGTGCCTCTAAATCTTCAGTGCATAAACAATGGTTGTCAGCTCTAGATCATAAACAGGGTTATTTTTCTCATGAACCTTCAACTGCCGCGAATCATATGCAATTATCTCGCCATCCTGCATCAACACTGCACCAAGTCTAACCCGAGATGCATCACAATATACAATATAATATCATGTACCTATGGGTAACACCAACACTGGCGCCGTAGTCAAAGCAGTCTTGAGCTTCTGAAAGCTCACCTCACACTCGTCTGACCACCTGAATTTGACACCCTTCTTGGTCAATCTGGTCAACAGTGCTGCTATAGATAAGAAGCCCTCCACAAACCGATGGTAATAACCTGCCAAACCCAAGAAACTACGGATCTCCATGGCTGATGTAGGTCTAGGCCGGTTCTGAATTACATCAATCTTCTTGGGATCCACCTCAATACCCTCTGCTAATACAACATCCACCTGAATACCTTCAAAAACACTTTGGCGCCCTGAAGCTGATCAAATAATTCATCAATCCTCGGAAATAGATACTTGTTCTTGATAGTGACTTTGGTCAACTGCTGATAATCTATGCACATCCTCATCAACACATCTTTCTTCTTCACAAACAGCACGGGCGCACCCCGGGGCGAGACACTAGGTCTAATGAAGCCCTTATCAAGAAAATCATGTAACTTCTTGCTTAATTCTTTCAACTCTGGCGGGCCATATGGTATGGCAAAATAGAAATGGGTTGAGTGCCCAGAACCAAGTCAATGCAGAAGTCGATATCCCTATCAGGTAACCATCTCCGACAGGTATGCAGGAAATACCTATGAAAACTCTCGTATAACTGGTACAGAATCCAAGGGAGGAACCTTCTGACTAGAATCGCGGACATAAGCCAAATAAGTTAGACACCCTTTCTTAATCATACGTCGAGCCATCATATAAGAGATAACCTTACTGGTAGAATGGCCATGATTCCCTCTCAACTCTAATCGAGGTAACCCCGGCAAGGCTAAGGTAAACATCTTGGCGTGACAATCCAATATAGCGTGATAAGGTGACAACCAATTCATACCCAATATGACATCAAAGTCTACCATATCAAGAAGAAAAATCTTCACACTCTCAAGACTCCTGATGGTAACTACATACGAGTGATAAACGCAGTCTAGTACAATAACATCTCCCGCATGTGTGGACATATACACAGGGCAGTCAAAGAATCACGGGGCACAACCAAATATGAAGAAAAATAACATGACGCATATGAATAAGTATATCCCGGATCAAACAGAACTGAAGCATCTCTACTGCAAACTGAAACAGTACATGTGATAACAACATCAGATAACTCCGCTTCAGGTCTGGCTGGGAAAGCATAACATCGGGGCTAGGACCCACCACTCTGAACCACATCCCTAGGACGACCCCTGCTGGTTGGCTTCCACCTCTAGAGGCCTGGCCTCCACCTCTAATGGCCTGACCTCCACCTCTAGCGGCCTGACCTCTACCTCCAGATGCCTGACCCATACCTCTTGCTAGCTGAGCGGGCGGTGGTGCACCTGGTGCCGGAATCATGGCACGAGAATGCTGTTGTGGCTCACTGCCCAATAATCCCGGATAAGTCCTCTTGATATGCCTAAAACCACCGCTCTCAAAACATCCATCTTGGTGCTATGGCTACTGAAACTGAGACTGGCCCGAACGGGCCGGATGACCACGATAATAAGTCTAAACAGGAGGTGCATTTATAGGAGCTGGTGGTGCACTTTAGGTTAGCTTTCCAGAATGAGTCTCATAAGGACCACGACTACCTGAAACACTGTGGGATGCCTGAAGTGCTGAATGATATGGCCTGGGAGGATGAACACTACCAAAAGTGCCCATGCCTCTAGATGAGGCTCAACTAAATCCATCGGAGTGACGCGACCTCTTGTCAGACCCCTGACAACTCTCTTGACATAAAACCATGTCGACTCGCCTAGCAATATTGGCAGTTGTTTGAAAAGAAATCTCACTCCCAGTCTCCACAGCCATTTGCAATATGATAAATTGAGCAAGTCTCTCTATAAACCTCCTCACCCTCTCTCTCGGTAGGAATTATAAACAGATCATGACGGGCCAAATCCTTAAAATGGGTCTCGTACTGAGTTAGGGTCATACTGCCCTGCTAGAGACACTCGAATTGTCTGCGATAGTCCTCTCTCAGTGTAACATGAAGGAACTTCTCAAGAAATATCTGAGAGAATTGATCACAAGTAAAAGCAGGCGACCCAGCTGGTCTGGTCAACAAAAAATCATTCCACCATCTCTTAGCGGATCCTGTCATCTGAAACACAACAAAATCGACCCCATTGGTCTCCACTATCTCTATCTTCCACATCACCTCATGGCACCAGTCAAGACAATCCTGTGGGTCCTCAGAAGGTGCCCTACTGTAGTGATATCCAAGAGCTTGGTAAACTTGTCTAATCTCAATAAACCCTCAGGAGTCATAGCATGTCCACCATCGGCCTGTGCCGCAACAACTGGCTGAACTACTCCAACTGGCTGAGCTGCTGGAGTCTGATACTAGGGAGCCATCTGCTCCGAAGTGTGAGTAGCAGTAGTTTGTACTCCCCCTCTATCCAGCGAGACGGCTGGCGCCATGGGAAAAGTGTCAGTCTGGGCTACACACTCCATAAGTCCCACCAATCGGACCAAAGCATCCTGAAGCACGTGGGTGGCAATGAACCCCCCTAGGAATTGAGCTGGTCCCGCTGGAATGCTCTGGGATGGAGACTCCTCATCAAACTCTACTTGAGGCTCCGCCACTGGGGCTGGAGACTCCTCATCAAAGTTCTACTGGGGCCTTTCGCTAGAATCTGCCTCCAAACCACTCGTATCTAGCCATAATTAACTTAATTACATCAAATATTGCTTAAGGAATAAACTACAATGCATAAATTTAGATTTCCCAAACTTTCCCCCCCCAAAAATAAAAAATCAACATCGGGCCCGTTTGGTCAAAACTCGAGATTCTGACCAAAATCCACTTATCCATTCACCCTCTAGCCCGATTATGTAATTACTTTTGGAATCTGACCTCAATTTGAGGTCTAAATCCCAATTTCTCAAAAATCCCTAATTCTACCCAACCCCCAATTCCACCATGAAGACCTTAGATTTTAGGTTAAAGATTTGTAAAATGTAGTGAATGATTGAAAGAAAATGGGTTTGAATCACTTACCAATGTTTTGGGGAAGAAAGGGTCTTTGGAAAATCGTCTAGGAGGTTTCTTGTTTTGAAAGTTTTGAAAAATGAGCAAAAATCCCGTCTAAGTCAAGTTTTACCGGCTGCATATGTCACAAATGCGACTTGGGCTATGCAAATGCGAAGCCCGCAAATGCGAGAAATCCCACAATTCTTCTATCTTCACAACTGCGAAGAAAAGTTCGCAAATGCAAACTAAGCTGGCCGCAAATGCGACCCCACGATCGCAAATGCAAAGATTTCCCCTCCCAGATCCATATTGAAAATGCGACGAATATTTTGCAAATGCAAACTTGTGTGGCCCAGATTCTCTTCGCATTTGCAATTAGAAGCTCGCAAATGCGAACATCTCTGAGGTCGCAATTGTGATGCCTGATCTCACAAGTGCGAGATCAAAAGCATGCAACAATATCAAATACACCACCAATTCTTCCAAGTCTAATTTCACTCTGTAGCCTATACAAAACTTACCCGAGCCCTCAAGGCTCTAAATCAAAAGTGCACACAAGTCAAAAAACATCGTACGAACTTGCTCCCGCAATCAAATTTCCATAATAACACCTAGAACTACGAATTTAGCACCAAATCAAATGAAATTTCCAATAAAACTTTGAAACTTCTAATTTCTCAACCAGACGTCTAAATCACGTCAAACCAATTCCGTTTTTCATCAAATTTCACAAACAAGTCATAAATGTGATATTGGACCTGTACCGGGTTCTGGAACCAAAATACGGACCCGTTATCCAAGAAGTCAAACATTTGTCAAGTATCTCAAATACATTTAGGCTTTAACTACAAATTTCGACAACGTCCGATATCTCGGACTAGGGACTTCCGATTTATACACTGGGCATATGCCCAAGTCCAAAATCATGATACAGACGCACAGGAACAATCGAAACATTAATCCGGGTCCATTTACCAAAAATGTTGACCGAAGTAAACTCAAATGAAGGTTTGTGCAAACTTTCTCATTTTTCTAATAGTTTTTAACATAAAAGATTTTCGGAAAGACGTAACGGACTGTGCACGAAAATCGAGGAAGGCCTAAACATGTTTTTTAAGGGTTCAGATCAGTGAATTAGGTTTCAAAATACGAGATGATCTATTGGGTCATCACAAAAGCCTAGGAGATTTAGGAGGAACTAATTGTTGTCGATCATTCAACTTTATAGAAAAACACAGAAAATAGTATAGTGACTAAACGGGGCGAATGTTTCAACTTTAATACCTACAAGCTTAAGAACACCAGGGATCAGCGGAAGCCTGTCAATGGCCTGCAACAAATATTCAAGTCGTTTGTCAAGTTTGTAACTGTTTGCATTAGTTGAACTATAATGGAATCCAAGCCTCGAGAATAAGCCACTATCGACAAGAATTACCAATCTTTAACAGTCCATTTACCAATACTGGATAAACCAACACAACACAAGAAATGGAAAACAAATCGGTTGTTGCGGTGTGGAACCCGATCCCACCAGGCAACACAAAATCCTCCCTTATTTCCCCATAGAAATATTAATAATAGTTAATAGTGTGTGTATATATATATATAGCACGCAACCCGATTGCACCATATATCAATGTCAATATCATAATTCACCCTTATTTCACCATATCTATACACCCTTATTCCACCTGTTGCAGCGTGCAATCCAATCCCACCGTACAATATGAATTCACCCTTATTCGCCCATATCAATCCACCCTTATTATATATGTTGCAGCGTGCAAACCGATCATACAATATATTAGTACTAAACACTCAATGTACAGAATCAAATCAATAGCTCAAACCATAAAACTTTTACGAACAATAAATGTCAAACTGAACCGAAGAAGGAAACCTTGTACAATATAAGAATCTACACAAGTAATACTACGCAGCGAGACCAATCCAGCAATTTACAATTAGAATGTGCCAACAAGTCAATTTAAGCAATTAGCAGGGAATCGTAAAACTATGAAAAGAACTAATATCATTAACAGGAGAAGATATCGATTAACAAGTAACAGTTAAGCATGGAAATCACTTACAGATAATAACAGTTAAGCCAGGAAAGGAATTAGTGAAAGAAAAGTGGTAAATTAGAGAAAACAGATAATTTGGCAACTTATAAGCACTCATCACCTCGTATATACGCCGCTCACATGATATTCACATAACAAATATTAGGAGGGTTCCTAGTTCGCTCAAGTCAAGGTTAGACACAACACTTACCTTATTCCGCAGTCAATTCAAAGTTCTACCGGGGCCTTTCGCTAGAGTCCGCCTCCAAACCACTCGTATCTAGCCATAATTAACATAATAACATCAAATATTTCTTAAGGAATCAACTGAAATGCATAAATTTCTATTTCCCAAACTTTCCCCCCAAAAGTCAAAAATCGACCCCGGGCCCACTTGGTCAAAACACGAGATTCAGACAGTAATCCACTTATCCATTCACCCTCGAGCTCGATTATGTAATTAGTTTTGGAATCCGACCTCAATTTGAGGTCTAAATCCCAATTTCTCAAAAATCCTAAATTCTACCCAACCCCCAATTCCAAAATGAAAACCTTAGATTTTAGTTTAAAGTGTTGTAAAATGTAGTGAATGATTGAAAGAAACTAGGTTTGAATCACTTACCAATGTTTTGGGGGAAGAAAAGGTCTTTGGAAAATCGCCTAGGAGGTTTCTTGTTTTGAAAGTTTTGAAAAATGAGTAAAAATGTCGTCTTAGTGAAATCCCACATTTCTACTATCTTCACAATTGTGAAGAAAAGTTTGCAAATGCGAACTAAGCTGGCCGCAAATGCGACCCTACAATCGCAAATGCGAAAATTTCCCCTTCTAGATCCATATCGCAAATGCGACGAATATTTCGCAAATGCGAACTTGTGTGGCCCAGATTCTCATCGCATTTACGATGAGAAGCTCATAAATACGAACCTCTTAGAGGTTGCAATTGTGATACCTGATCTCACAAGTGCAAGATCAGAGGCCTGCAACAATATCAGATACACCATCAATTCTTCCAAGTCTAATTTCACTTTGTAGCCTATCCGAAACTCACCCGAGCCCTCAGGGCTCTGAATAAAAAGTGCACACAAGTCAAAAAACATCGTACAAACTTGCTCGTGCGATCAAATTGCAAAAATAACACCTAGAACTATGAATTTAGCACCAAATCAAATGGAATTTCCAATAAAAATTTGAAACTTCTAATTTCTCAATCGGATGTCCAAATCACGTCAAACCAATTTTGCTTTTCATCAAATTTCACAAACAAGTCATAAATGTGATATTGGACCTATACCAGGTTTCAGAACCATAATACGGACCCGTTATCTAAGAAGTCAAACATTGGCCAAATATCTCATATGCACTTAGCCTTTAACTAACAAATTTCGACAAAGTCCGATATCTCTTGCTAAGGACTTCCGATTTCGACTCTGGGCATACACCCAAGTCCCAGATCACCATACGGACCCATTGAGACCATCGAAACATGAATATGGGTCCATTTACCAAAACTGTTGACCGAAGTCAACTCAAATGAGGGTTTTGGAAAACTTTCTAATTTCTTAATCGTTTTTAACATAAAAGCTTCCTGGACTGTGCAAGAAAATTGAGGAAGGCCAAAACATGAGTTTTAAGGCTTCAGATAGTAGAATTAGTTTCAAAACACGAGATGACCTATCTGGTCATCACAAAAGTCTAGGAGATTTAGGAGGAACTAATTGATGTCGATCATTCAACTTTATAGAAAAACACAGCAAACAATATAGTGACTAAACATGGCGAATGTTTCAACTTTAATACCTACGAGCTTAAGAACACAAGTAATCAGAGGAAGCATGTTAATAGCGTGCAACAAGTATTCAAGTCATTTGTCAAGTTTGTAATTGTTTGCAATATTTGAAATACAATGCAATCCAAATTAAAGGTCCTATGTCTACTAGTAGCTTAAATGTAACAGTACCGAGATCACTCCAGTGAAGGTCCATAGTAGAAGTAGTGCAACAACACCGAGTGAACTGGCAGCGTACTTATCATCAAGTTTGTCCCACTGAAAGAAAAAATTAGATTGGTATGAATATTCAGGAGGAGAAAACCAAGAACCTAGACAGTGTTTTAAGCAGTCAGATCATGTTAATGTATAAATGCTTATGTTCTCAGTGACACCCGGATTGTAACACCCCGTAAATTTGAATCGGTTGTGGATGCATTAAATGAGTATTAACGTGATGGTAATCAATTTGTTATGATAATAAGTGTATGAGGAATATCATAAGTGATTTGGGGTCCAAAGAGAGACCGAAGTCTAAGCCAAGTTTGAAAATTACATGATAGACTAAAATTCCAAATGAGTATGTACAAGACCACGCTTTGGATGATCATATATACAGATATATAATGTTTTAGGTGATTCACAACCTATAAATTGAAATCTCTTTAAGTATAGTTTCTAACGCTTCAAACCGTTCATCATTTGGACACTCCTACCAGAAGTTATGACCAAATTACCAAAGGTTTGCAGAATTTTACACTGCTGTGCCGCCCCCCATACGCCGCGGCTGTGAAGATTTACAGAACACTTCCTAATTTTTTTTCTAGGCATATTTTTCATTACCGCGCCATCCCATGCGGAGCCCCATGCACCGCGGCTGTGCCTTCGGGGGTTATTTTCCCCACTTCATTTGGCGGATTTTTGAGCTCTTCTCCACCCTCTCAAGACCTCCATCAACCCGACCCTATTTTAATATAAGACCTTCGGGGGTTATTTTCCCCACTTCATTTGGCGGATTTTTGAGCTCTTCTCCACCCTCTCAAGACCTCCAACCTATCCCATATTCAAGGTAATAAATCCCCATTATCTTTGTGTGGATTCCATAATTTATACACTAATATTGATGAAATGTACAAATAAAATACTTTGATCTTCAAGAAATTTCTTCAAGAACTCAAGAAAGGGTTTTGCAAGATTTCTCCCAAAAAAATTGAAGCTTCTTAGTTCATTGTAGTATCACTAAAGGGAGAAATTAAGGTATGCGAGGCTAACTCTTTAAGTTTGGGAACATCTATGATTCTCCCTATGTCCCATTCATTATGACTATTGCTAGTTTCCTCAAAAAGTAGTTATGACATAGTTCCATGAAGAGTCATAGAACTTCTATTCTCTCGATGGCATAGTTTCATAATCATTCAATATTCTATGAGTTTCACTTATAACAAATCAACTTATTATGAGTACACATCTCAATCTAGTCCTATTCATTATTCCAGTAACATGTAATCAGTATTGCTCATTATTTCAGTATCATGTATTACAGTATGATTCTCAGTTCCCGATTCTAAATTCCTGAATGTTGAACACCTGTATTTGGGCCCTAGGCCGCAATTTATGCTTTATGAATTTTTGGGCCTGAGGCTGCAGTTATGTATACGTATACTTGGGCCTGATGCCACAGTTTGTGCACACACACACACACACACATATATATATATATATATATATATATATATATTGGCCTACAACATCCGATATAAGAAGTTTCTTGGGTCTAGCAGGCTATTATAGGCATTTCGTCGGGGGATTTTCTAATATCTCGTCCCCTTTGGCTAGATTTACTCAGAATAAAATCATGTTTCAATGATCGGACACTTGGGAGAAAAGTTTTGAGGAGTTAAAGAAGAGGTTGACTTCAGCTCCAGTCTTGACACTACCGGAAGGAACTGAATGGTTCGTTGTTTATTGTGATGCATCAGGGGTTGGTGTTGGGTGCGTATTAATGCAACATGGTAAATTCATAGCCTACGCATCGAGACAACTCAAGGCTCACGAGAAGAATTACCCGACTCATGATATTGAATTAGCAGCTGTGGAGTTTGCGATTAAGATCTAGCGCTATTATTTGTATGGGGTGCATGTTGACATTTTTACAGATCACAAGAGTCTCCAATACATCTTCTAGTAAAGAGAATTGAATCAACGTTAGATAAGGTGGTTCAAATTAGTTAAATATGATGATGTTGATATCCTCTATCATCCGGGGAAAGCAAATGTTGTAGCCGATGCTGTCAGTCGGCGTTCTATGGGAAGCTTAACTCGTGTTGAGGCAGACAAGAGAACTATGATGAAGTAAGTCCACCGCTTAGCAAGTCTAGGAGTTCGACTTTTGGACTCCGAAGATGGTGGCGTTGTTCTTCAGAATAGGGCTGAATCCTCCTTAGTAGCCGAGTGAAGGAAAAGCAGTTCACTGATCCCTACTTATTACAGCTGAATGAGGGAATTCATAAACACATGACTACGGCTTTTGAACAAGGGGGAGATGATGGTACTTTGAGGTATAGAGGCAGACTATGCGTTCCAAACATAGACGGGCTCAGAGAGCGGATTATGTCAGAAGCCCACAATTCCAGGTATTCTATTCACCCAGGTTCAACAAAGATGTATCATGATCATAAGGAGATTTATTGGTGGAACGATATGAAAAAGAACATAGCAGATTTTGTGGCTAAGTGTCCAAATTGTCAGCAGGTGAAAGTCGAACACTAGAGGACTGGTGGTCTAACTCAGAGTATAGAAATTACCGTTTGAAAATGGGAGATGATAAACATGAACTTCATAATAGGTCTACCTCGCTCGTTTTGGAAGCATGATTCGATTTGGGTGATTGTAGACCGACTTACCAAGTCAGCTCACTTCTTGCCAGTGAAGACTACGGATTCGGCCGAGGATTATGGCAAGTTGTATATCCAAGAAATAGTCTGATTGCATGGGACTCATTTGTCCATCATCTCATATTGTGGTGCTCAGTTCATAGCTAACTTTTTGAAATCCTTTCAGAAGGGATTGGGCACAAGGGTGAAACCTTAGCACCAATTTTCATCCTCAAACAGATGGCCAGGCCGAACGCACAATGACTCTTGAGGATATTTTGAGGGCGTGTGTTATCGATATTAAAGGTAATCGGGATGATCATCTACCTCTCATTGAGTTTGCTTATAATAAAAGCTATGACTCTAGTATCAAGATCTCACCGTACGAAGCTCTATGTGGGTGAAGGTGTAGATCACCAATTGGTTGGTTTGAAATTAGAGAAGAAGAATTGTTAGGACCTGATTTGGTCTATCAGGCTATGGAAAAAGTCAACCTGATACAAGAGCACTTGAAGATCACTCTAAGTTGCCAAAAGTCCTATTCGGACGTGCGACATAGACACTTAGAGTCTCAAGTGGATGATTGGGTGTTTCTGAAAGTTACGCCTATGAAAAGCGTTATGAGATTTGGGAAGAAGGGGAAGCTTAGTCCCCGATATATTGGGCCATGTATAATCCTGCGAAGGATCGGGCCGGTGGCTTATGAGTTAGAATTGCCACAACAATTTGCGGCTGTACACCCAGTGTTTCACATGTCTATATTAAAGAAATTCATAGGAGGCCCTTCTCTTGTGGTTCCTACAGAGACTATAGGGGTTAAAGACAACCTGAGTTACGAATAAATTCCAGTGGTTATCATTGATCGTCAAATCCGCAAGCTCAGACCTAAGGAAATTGCTTCAGTGAAAGTGCTTTGGAGGAATCAAAAGGTTGAAGAGGCTATGTGGGAAGCCGAAGAAGACATGAAGTCCATATATCCCCATATCTTTGAGGAGCAATCAGAGAATCTAGACGGTAACTAACCTTCTCTTTTAGACCTTATATTACAATCTCCATGTCTTTCAGTGTTTAGTCAGTTTAATAGTCATTCAGTCTAGTACCTATTCAGTTTAGTATCTCACCAGTTCAGTAATCGTGTATTAATTCAGTTTAGTATGCAAGTTTTAATAAATGTTCATGTTCCCACCATACCCATTTAAGGTCCGGAGTTAGCCGAAGATGCAACAAGGCCAATCATTCGAGGAACAATGATCCCAACGGGGAGATAATGTAACACCCCGTAAATTTGAATCGGATGTAGATGCATTAAATGAGTATTAACGTGATGGTAATCAATTGTTTATGATAAAAAGTGTATGAGGCATATCGTAAGTGTTTTGGGGTCCAAGGAGAGACTAAGTCTAAGCCAAGTTGGAAAATTACATGATGGACAAAAATTCCAAATTAGTATGCAAAAGAACACACTTTGGATGATCATATCTATGGATATATAATTTATTAGGTGATTCAAAGAATATAAAAGGAAATCTCTTTGAGTCTAGTTTGTAACTCTTCAAACCGTTCATCATTTGGACACTCCTACCAGAAGTTATGATCAAATTACCAAAAGCTGGCAGAATTTTACACTACCGCTCCGCCCCATGCGCCGCGGCTGTGAAGATTTACAGAACACTTCCAAATTTCGTTTCTAGACATATTTTTCATTACCGCGCTGTCCCATGCAACGCCCTATCTGCTGCGACTGTGGAAATCTTTTTTTTTTCAACCTGACCCTATTTTGATATAAGACATTCGGGGATTATTTTCCCCACTTTGTTTGGCGGATTTTGGAGCTCTTCTCCACTCTCTCAAGACCTCCAACCCCTCCCATCTTAAAGGTACGCAATCCCCACTATCTTGGTGTGAATTCCATCATTTATACACTAGTATTGATGAAATCTACACATAAAATACTTAGATCTTCAAGAGATTTCTTCAAGAACTCAAAGGATGGTTTAACAAGATTTCACCCAAAAAGATTGAAGTAGTATCACTAAGGGGCGAAATTAAGATATGTGAGGCTAACTCTTTACGTTTGAAAACGTCTATGATTCTCCCTACGTCCCATTCATTATGACTATTACTAGTTTCCTCAAAAAGTAATTATGCGTTAGTTCCATGAAGAGTCATAGAACTTCTATTCTCTAGATGGCATAGTTTCCTAATAATTCAATATTCTATGAGTTTCATTTAAAACAAATCAACTTATTATGAGTACACATCTTAGTCTAGCCCTATTCATAATTCCAGTATGATCTAACTCAGTATGGTTCATTATTTGAGTATCATGTATTGCAGTATGATTCTCAGTTCCTGATTCTAAATTCCTGAATGTTGAACACCT